>CAUYPK010132827.1:0-11185 GCA_963574355.1 Loris lydekkerianus
ATATTTAATCTGTGGCAAAGACAAATCTCTACTAAAGAAGCAAGTTTTACGATAGGGATTTGCTGTATAAATCCATTAACTACATCATTTTTAATAATTAAAAAACTGGCCTGCCTGAATTATACTCACTCAAAAAACTGACTCAACTCAAGGACTCAACCTCCTTGAGTCCTGCTTGAACTCAAGCAGTCCACCCTCCTTGGCCTTTCAGAGTGCTAAGATTACAGGTGTGAGCCACCATGCCTGGCCAGATTGAGAAACTATTTGGCTCAATGTGTTTTTTGTTTGTTTTGTTTTGTTTCAGTTTTTGGCCGGGGCTGCATTTGAACCCGCCACCACCGGCAAATGGGGTCAGCGCCCTACCCCTTTGAGCCATAGGCACCGCCCTGGCTCAATGTGTTTTTTAAAAAAGAATTTCAACAATTTACTACCTATAATCTTATAGCCCAATTAGCATAAACTTCCTTTTTGTTTCATTTTCCAAATTGTATTATAAACATAACATTCCAAAATTCCTGTTCTGTAGCAATTTTGGGGGGCAGTTTTATTGACATACAGACATTTAGACAATTACTTACCTCACAGAAAACAAGTTGAGCCTGAATATAACCATATGTAAGTGATAGATAATTCTAGTTAAACTTGATATGAATGAGCAAAAATGAAAGTAGAGTTCCCTAAAGATTCTGTCATCAAGAGGATCTTCATAGGAGAAGGCCCCTACATGGCAGTGAAATCAGCCCTGGAGCTACTGAAGTCCTACAGGGCCCCAGGCCAAGTGTGACATCTTGCTGACTGAACCAAGCAATCAAAGTCGTCAAGGCAGCAGATGGAGTAGAACTCCATGGTTATTGTGAGGTATGTGACCTCCCACTGCAACGGAGGTGCCTGTGGAGATGAGTATATAATAGTTGCCCCTTATCTGTGGTTTCGATTTCCCAGGTTGCAGTTACACTTAGTCAGCCACAGTCCAAAAATATTAAATGGAAAATTCTAGAAATAAACAATTCATATGTTTTCAATTGTGTTCCATTCTGAGTAGTGTGACAAAATCTCAAGCAGACCAAACAAAAATAAAGAGTTCATGCTTAGGCGGTAAAACTGTTTGGTGGGGTGTGGGAGCATATAATAATGAAGAAGGGCCCCCCACCCCATGCACGTCTGTACAGCAGCACCCTGGGACTTTCTTATTCTCACCATCCTTAGGCCCAGAGAGAAGGGGCCCCTGTCAAGTCAGCTGCCTTGAGCTGAGTAGTGATTTTCTGGCTGAGACAGTAAACCTGAGGTTCCCTTGTAGGAAGGAACCCGGGGAATAAATATCCTGACCTCAGGCTCTCCTGTAGCAGGGGGCCCTTGGCCTTAGTGAGGAATTTGTACCCATCAGCCTCTGGTATAGAGAGCAGGCTGGAGAAGGAAAAGAAGCAATAGATTTTCCAGAATGCTGTACTTTTATGTGTGCGTGTTTTTAAAGAGAACAAGTCTTGCTACATTGCTCAGGCTGACCTTGAATTCTTGGGCTTGTAAGATATTTAAAAGTGGAAAGGGGCTGCAAAGAACCAGGCTGAGTAGAGTTAATAACAGAGATTCATTAAGAGCATCTGCAAGCATATGGGCTGCCACTGAAAAGGGAAAATGGCAGCAGTGCCAAGTTAGGGTGAGGAGCCTCCTTTAAAGCAGTTCAGGAAGTGGTGCACATGTAGCTGAGGAGGTGGTGGGTGTGCTAAGGTCATCTGCTGGAGACCTTGTAAAAACGTCAAGGGTTATCTGCTGGAAGGCTTCTGTAACCTGGAAGGAATGTTTTAACAAAACTAGAAAAACAAGGAGAGTTCGATTCTTTGCTTAATGAATGTCCAGACCCACCAGAGCCAGAGAAAGACTAACTGGGCTCAAGTGATCCTCCTGCCTCAGCCTGTGCAAGTGGCTGAACTGAGACTACAGGTATGTGCCACTGCACTCAGCCCATGTTCAGAAAGGCTTTTTAAAGAAAGCGTGGGCTTTGGAGTCAGCAAAAACTGGGTTTTTAAGTGTATCCTTACTTCTTACAAGCTGTTTCTATGAGTAATTTTTTTTTACCCACCTGAAGTCTCTATTCTTGTCTGTGAATTGCCTCATAGCTTATGTAAAGTACTTGCTATATACATCAATTACTAGTTCTCTTGGTCTCTCTTGTCTGAAATGTCCCTTTTTTTCTTTGTAGCATATTTTAATTTTCCCTGTCTGTAGCCTGGGCCTACACGGCTGTATAGGAACCCAAGCTGGGTCTTAAAGACGTTAGCTCGTTTCTCACATCATCCCTCTCTCCATTTGGAAGAAAGGGGAGGTTGGACGAGGCCTTCTCTGCAGGCTTCCCAACTTCATCCTTGTATAATTTAAAGGAACAACTTTCTCCAACTTGTCCCACCTATTCCCATTGCAGTGAGTGTTTTACCTGTGGTCCCCTTCTGAATTCCTGCAAGACTGTAGATGAGAGCCAGCATGATAAGAACCCGGGGTCTCTGCATAGAAACCTGCATATATGTAGTATTCCTTTCATAAGACCCCATCCCTGGGAAGAAAGCCAAGAATGTGTTTGCGGGGTCTGGAGCCTACTCTAAACTCAAAGCACCTAATGCCCTGATGGGGTCACACTAGTTCCTGGCCTTTGTATTCCTTTTGTTGTTTATCTTTTGTTGTTCCTTAGTGTGTATGTTTTTACTCTTTTTTTTTTTCTTTTCTTGAGACAGAGTGTCATTATGTCGCCCTCAGTAGAGTGCTATAGTGTCATAGCTCACAGCAACCTCAAACTCTTGGGCTTAAGCAACTCTCTTGCCTCAACCTCCCAAGTAGCTGGGACTATAGGCGCCCACCACAGTGCCTGGCTATTTTTGGTTGCAGTTGTCATAGTTGTTTTAGTTGGCCTGGGCCGGATTTGAACCCTCCAACCTCAGTGTATATGGCCAGCGCCGTAACCACTGTGCTATGGCCGCCGAACCTTGTTTTTACCTTATTTTAAATTTATTTTTAAGTCAGTTCTCAGTTAATAATCAACCTGCAGAAGAAGTTTGTAAATGTTGTGCATGGTTTTCTTTTTCTTGGTAGTAAAACCGCATTGACCTGGATTGCTTAGCAGAGCTATTTGCCAAAATGCTCCCTCTTATGCTTGTAATATAAATCTAGCACTAAATTGAGTTGAATTTTTACAGCAGTGTTACCTTGTTATTGCTAATACTTTTATTATAGATATGCTTTAAGAGAAAGAAGTTTGTGACTTTTGGCTCATATAGCCTCCTGCCCTAGCAAGCCACATAGTCTCAAGAGCATCTTAAGAGAAAGGGAAAGACGAAGGTGGGGAGGTGCATACTGAGACACCCACCAGGCAGCTACTGGCTCGCTTCCCTGGAGGGAGCGGCGCAACCCTTGGGTTACTTCTGCCTGCCCCTGGTGTAGGGTTTGTTCTTCCAATGTTAAGTTAGCCAGTCAGTAATCAGGTTTCAGAGCTGGGGTTAAGGGACACATGTCTCTTTTGTGGCTACTGATTCCTGATTGCACTCTCACCTCCCATCATCTTCTCTTCATTTCGCATGTGTCTTATGAACAAGGACCCAGCAAGTGCATCTTTGGACATTTCCGTGCCCATCATGTCCTGCACAAAATAGGCCTACTGTAAGAAATTCTGCCATGTATCAATAAATGGATGGCTAACATTTCCAGGTAGATGTGATCACAAAGACCTATCAAATAAAAGAATAAGGCAAAAAAGAATAGGTAGATTGGGATTGACTGTGTAGAGAGGCCTTAAGGTTGAAAGGGTTGTGCTAGAGAAGTTGGTTGCGGCTTACTGCAGGAGCACTCCTGTTAATTGAGCATGAAATAGCTGCAGATTTCCTGCCTGTGGTCTCCAGTTCACCACACTGGCTGCTGTTTCAAGGTTGCCTTGACATAAGTACTGTGCTGTTACTGCCACCTTCAGGTGATTAGGGATCTTGGAGCTCTTCATCTTTACCTGATTGGAAGTCTTAGTGAAATCAAAATAATTAAAAACTCTATTAAATGTTGGAAGGTTATAAAATATTTTAATGTTAATTTAGAATATTTGTACATTATGTGGTATTATGTAATAGACATACCTTCATTCCTCAGTTTAGCCTGTAGACTGTTTCTGCCCTTGTTAGAAAGCATCCTGTCTTTTGTAGGAAACAGTTTTCCTCCGTAGGACTATGTATTCTTGAGCTGAAGTCTTGATGAGATTCCATTTTTAATGTTATCTGTGTCTGATATTACATCAAGATATTGAACATAAAGGTGGCCCTGGGACAAATGTGGCATGTTTTAACTATATATGCTTTCTGGCAAGTATCAAGCCATGTATGTCTCTATTTTTCTTATTACATGGCTGGATATTTTCCAGATAGCCTGTGTGTGTGTGTGTGTGTGTTTTATTAATGTCAAGTGCATTCACATAGTTGTATATCCAACCTCTGAGACTTCATTTTCCCAAATTGAAACTCTGACCCCATTAAACAGTAACTCTTCATTGCCTTTTCCCTTATCCCTGGCAACCCCCATTTTATCTTCTGTCACTATCAATTTCACTCCTCTAGGTACCTCACATTAGTGGAATCATACAGTGTGTGTATTTTTGTGACTGGCTTATTTCACGTAGCACTATGTCCTCAAGGTTCTTCCAAGTTATAGTGTGTGTTAGAATTTCCTGCCCTTTTGAGACTGAATAATTTTCTGGTGTATGGATATACCACAGTTGTTTAATCTGTTCATTCGTCAGTGAACACGGATTGTTTGGCTACGTGTTGGCTGTTGTTAATGATACTGCTTTGACTGTGAATGTATAAATATCTCTTCGAGACTTGCTTTCAGTTCTGTTGGTTATATCTCCAGAAATGGAATTGTAGATCGTGTGTTTTCTATTTTTAATTTTTTGAGGACCTGCCATACTATTTTCCCTTGTGACCATACCATTTTACCTTCTCACCAGCAATACACAAGGGTTTCAGGTTTTCTGTATCCTTGCCCACACTTACTATTTTCTTTCCCTCCCTCTCCCCCTCTCCCTCTCTCTCTCTCTCTCTCTCTCTTCCTCTCTTCTCACCTCTCTGTCTCTCCCTCCCTCTCTTCCCTTCTTCTCTCCTTCTCTCCTTCTCTCCCTTCCTTCCCGTTATGGGTTTGCTTCCTATTTCCCTGATTATTAGTAACACTGAGCACTTGGTGTGCGTTTGTCCACTTATATGTCTTCTTTGGAGAAATGTCTATTGTAGACCTTTGGCGATTTTTTAGTTGGGTTATTTGTTTCTTTATTGCTGAGTTATGTAAGTTCTTTATATATTCTAGATTTTATCCCTTATTATATGTATTATTAGCAAGTATTTTTCTTTATTCCATTGTGTTCTTTGATGCATAGTTTTGGGGGGTATAGTTTTAGATCTACCCATTTATCATATTCTGGTGATAAGGATGAATTTGTAAGCTTTTAAAAAGATTTTAAATGCTAAGAGTGGGGTATGGTAGGCTATCCTGAGTAAAATAAGTAAGTTTTTCTGGGACTTTTCCCCATGTTCCCCATGACTTAATCCGAAGCAGCCTTGCTCTGCAGAGTTCAGCACCCTTGCTTCATCCAGGAGGTGTTGAACCAGAATGCTTTCTGGGAAGTATCAAGCCATGTATGTCTCTATTTTTCTTATTACGTGGCTGGATACTTTCCAGATAGCCTGTGTCTAGGTGAATGAAGGTTATAAAATAGGGCAGAAAGAAACAAGTTTTGAATCACCTCATTTCAGAGCCTTCCACTTGTAGTGCTGCTATCTTATGTTCTGAAAAAAAACTATCTGTCTTTATTATTACAATAACAAGAAAATGAAAGAATAACATTTACTGGCTTGGGCCCATAGCACAGTGGTCATGGTGCCAGCCACATACACCAAGGCTGGCCGGTTCGAACCTGGCCCAGGCCTGCTAAACAACAATGACAACTGCAACAACAATAAATAATAGCCAGGCATTGTGGTGGATGCCTATAGTCCCAGCTACCTGGGAGGCTGAGGCAAGAGAATCGCTTAAGCCCAAGAGTTTGAGGTTGCTGTGAGCTGTGACGCCATGACACTCTACCCAGGGCAACATAGTGAGACTGTCTCAAAAAAAAAAAAAAAAAAAATTGTTTACTATTTTATAGTGTTCTTGTTCCCTGCTCTGTTCTGATTAGTACTTTTTAGTCTCAAACTCCTTAGCCAATGACTAATACCAAAATATCATGTGTTTGCTCATCAAATGTACAAATTACAAAAGCTGGGGGACATTATAGTAATGGCAGAAGTTAAGCTCCTGGGACAGAGCAGATACAATGGCTCCAAGAGCACAGATGTCTGTGTCTCTTTTGTAACTGCCTTGGGCTAAAAAGTCATCACGGGCCTGGGCTGATTTAGGAAGCTCTGCCTTCCCCAACATGTGTCTTCCAAATTAAACCACTTTTTTTTTTTTTAATTTCCAGCTGTTATGGAAAAATGAAGGGATGGGTAGGATAAGGAATTGCCTTTTCCTAGGCGCCTCGGAGGTCTTTCTCTTGAGCCTAAAAAATCAATTGTAGAGGAACTGAATAACAGAATAGTCTGACTAGTGAAATGGCCTCATGGTGTGACTAGCAGTTGACACTAATGTTTCATGGATGCCAGTTGTGGGATTACAAGGAAACACACACCTCTAGTTGTTCCTGGTTGGTGTCAGAATGGAGTGGGCATTCAGACCTGCCACAGGAGAAATGGGTGGAGGACAGTGCTTATCCTAGGGGAGAGAAGCTGGACCAAGAGAACTGTTTTCAGCTATTGAAAGGGCTGCCTAGTGAAAGGGCAGGGGGGCATGGACTAGGGTGAATTAAGACCACAGGGAGAGGCTTCAGGATGTAGCTTTGGACTTGGTGTAAGGAGTGACTTTGTAGCATCCACTATCTTCAGAGGAAGTGATTTCTTCCGCGGGAGATGCTGAATTTGACACTGAAGATACTCAGACAGTGGCTGGGAAATCACCAGGCAAAGATGTTGTAGGTAACACGAACAGAATACCTCTGAAATTCCTTGAAACTATATCTCTGATGCTTTGATCTTCTTTGTTGTGAAAGTCACAAGCAGGCTTAGAGAACTAGAAAAATTAATCAGAGTCCAGAAAGGGACAGTGTTCCCCAGGAGGTTCTGTGCTAGTAGAACAGAACTTCCTCTAGGACACAATTTTTTATGACATAGAGTTATTACATTAGTGAAGTAAGCTATATGCAAAACAAAGAGGTTTGATGCTTCTTCTGTATAATCCTAATGATTGATTTTTCTCTCTTCTAAGCAAAGAGATTTTTTCTTTTAATTAAAAAAAAATGTTTTTTTCCTGGCTTGGCGCCTGTTGCTCAGTGGTTAGGATGCCAGCCACATACACCAAGGCAGGCGGGTTTGAACCTGGCCCAGGCCTGCTAAACAACAATGACAATTAAAACAAAAAAATAGCTGGGTGTTGTGGCAGGTACCTGTAGTCCAAGCTACTTGGGAGGCTGAGGCAAGAGAATCACTTAAGCCCAAGAGTTGGAGGTTGCTGTGAGCTGTGATGCCAGGGCACTCTACTGAGGGTGACATAGTGAGACTCAATCTCAAAAAAAGTTTTTGCCTTGGAGTACAGTGCCGTAGCGTCATAACTCACGGCAACCTCAAACTCTTGGGCTCAAGTGATCCTCTTGTCTCAGCCTGCTGAGTTGCTGTGATTACAGGCACCTGCCACAATGCCTGGCTAATTTTTCTATTTTTAGTAGAGACAGGGTCACGCTTTGCTCAGGCTGGTTTCAAACTCCTGAGCTCAAGCAGTCCACCTGCTTTGGCCTTCCAGAGCATTGAGATTACAGGCCTGAGCCACTGTGCTAATCTCAAAAAGTATTTTTAAATTTTGAAGTACACACTTCCGGAAAATCTTTTAAGAACAATATGAGAAAATGTCTACACCTTAAAATAAGAGCTAAATAGTGTATTGGTAGGGTAACATCTTTGAAGCATTTATAAAATAAAATATCTAAAAATGTATAGTTTTAGACATTACTAATAATTCTTACAGAACTTTAATGTGGACTACAGAATTTATATTAAAGCTGTTTTTCCCTTTCTGAAGAGGATGACTAGCAGCTGTTTAATAGCCTTTGTCTGCAGTCACATTCAGCACCACTAGATGGCAGCGTTATGTAGAACTTGCTGAAAGCTTTAATTGTCTTTTAAAATTTGTTATTAAATGGAACTTAAAGGCCAAGCATGGTGGCGCACACCTGTAATCCTAGCACTCTGGGAAGCTGAGGCAGTTGGATTGCCTGAGCTCACAGATTCCAGACCAGCCTGAGCAAGAGTGAGACCCCCATCTCTAAAAATAGCTAGGTGTTATGGCAGGCGCCGGTAGTCCCAGCTACTCTGGAGGCTAAGGCAAGAGAATCTCTTGAGACCAGGAGTTTGAGGTTGCTGTGAGCTATGATGTCACAGCACCTACTGAGGATGACAAGGTGAGACTGTGTCTCAAAATAAATAAATAAACGGAACTCAAATGGTGAAATATTTTTGTAAGAAATATTTTTTTGAAATTATTTTGAAAGAAATAGGGGAATATTATTATAGTTTATACAAACACCCCCATTTTATTTACCTGGTGGCTATTTTAAATATATGTATAATGTAATTAGAATTAAAAACTGGTATTGTTTATTTTTTCCTAAAGTACATGATAAAATATTCCAAACACCATTGGTATAAAAGTCACTCCTGTGATATAAACCTAAGAATAATTTTAACTTCTGATTACTTGTGGGTTCAACACAGCACAACTCCAGTTTTACCTGTGCAGTGTGAGGTGGCAAGTTACTTGGCCCTAATAGTTATCTTTTGGAAAAAAAAAATACAACTATCAGAAAATTATTGGGCTACCTAAAGAGAATCCCAAGCAGAGATTTTTATCAAGAGGCTATGTTAATATATAATACTGTTCAAAATTTTGTATTGCTTTGAAGTCTTACATAAGCCATAGCTTTATTTTTACCAGAATGCACATATATGTAAATGTTAGTAAGAAAACAATTGGAATTTAGCAGAGGTGGATATTATCCCATGTTACAATTATCAGATTTTTATCTTCCCAAATAATGTACTTTAGCTAATTCTTGGGCACAGATCAAGTGTAGATTTTAATACGTACTTTTTGCATTTCTCTATTGATATCCAAGAGTAAACTGGACTGGTGTCAACAATAAGTAGAAAAATTTCAAAACTCAGAAAATGAGTACATGAGAATGATAATTTGTACTCGGCAGCATAGCTGTACAGAAGTTGGTTGATGTTGTGCACGTGAGTTCCAGGAAAGGATAAAAATAAGGAATAGGAAGCTGAACTGTAAAAGGTAATTTTTACTATGTGTACTTTTAATAACTTAGAAAATGTACTAATGTTTTATGATAAATTGTTCTTTGAAAAGTAAATTTTAGTCACGTTTTAGGAGAAGGAAGAATTTTCAAAGTGAGAAATGGAATACCTCCATACCCCTTTGAGTAGTCACTTAGTAAATGTTTGAACATGCATGCATGCATGAATGAGAATTCTTCCTCAGATTTTAGAAGAGTGATCTCCTTCTGATTTCCCTATCTCTGTGTGCATTCTCTTTTTCATTCATCAAATATGTACTGAGTATCTGCTTTTATGACAGGCACTGTTCTGGGGACTAAAGATCTGGCACTCTCAAACAGAAAAAAAAGTCTCACTGACTTTACATTATAATTGAAGGTGAAAGGCAGTGAACAAAACAAAAAAGTATAATATATAGTATGTCAGAGGCTGATGCATGTTGTATAAAACAAAGTAGGTAAGGGGCTGCGATGGTGGGAGTATGGTTGCAGGAAAGGCTTCTGAGAGCCCATATCCTTGAGCAGATACCAGAAGGTGCCAGGGAGTGAACCATGTGGTGATCTGGGGAAAGTGTTCCAGACAGAAGGAGCTGCCAGTGCCAGGGCCCTTTATTGGTGGAGGCAGGACCGCAGGCAGGTGTGTGACCGGAACTGATGCCGTAGGAGGACATGAGGCCAGGCAGGTAAGAGCAGTCAGGGGCCTCGCAGACCGTTGTGCTAACTTCAGCCTCTACGCTGAGGGCATTGGAGAGCCATTGCATGGTTATTTGGGGGATAGAGACATGTTGGCCCATACTAGTGTATCATTATGGTTCCTGTTGTCTTAAAAAAATTTTTTTTGTTTTATTGTTTTGTACAGATTTATAGTTTTGAAGTTGTTTTTTACTTCTCAGATTGTCAAAATTCTCTCTCTGGGTAGTTCATTGTCTTTTGTTATTTATAATTTTTGTTGTGAATTCATTTTTAGAGGATTTAGTTTCCTGTTGGGAGTCCCCATGTGCCCCAGCCCATGAAAATATCTCTGATGAGCGACTTTGTGTTTACTGATGCTGGGTCCTGGGGGATATTTGTTGTCCTGGATTAGTTTTTATGTGATTTTCTTACCTTAGAGTTTTCATACCATTCAGGTATAAATCTGGGCCACAAAGTCAGGAATGGTATAGGCCTCAGATTTTAATTTTGTGCTAGGACTGTTTGGGTTTCTTTGCCACAAGCCTATTAATGTAAGCTAGGTTTTTTTGCTGCTGCAGCAGACTGAGAATGGAGTATTTTTAGCCTTTTCTGTAAAAGATACAGATCTTTGATGGTTAGGTTCAGCCTCAGCTTTCCCTCTTTGAGCAGCTTGAGGCTGTCTTCTGTCTCTAGTGGCCTCAAAATCCCAGCCTGCATCTCTAGGGGCTTCTTTCTAGGTCAAGGTCCTTACAGGTCACTGAAGAAGCCCACTTTTGATTTCTGTCTTTGTTTTTGATATCTGGGTTTATTACCAAAAATTTTCATCACATGTCAGAATGGAGAGATTGCTATAATAAATCTTATGTTTCAACAACACCAAGTTCCAACAATGATCAGCTCATGGCCACCTTGTTTTAGCTGTATCCTTTCTCACTGTTACATGATTCTAACAGGCCTGTGATAGACCCTCTTTGGCATATAATAAACCAGGGGTGGCGAACAAGTTCGACACAAAGAGCCAAAATTTTAAACTGTGAGAGTCAGAGAGCCACACCACGCAGTGACCTGCCAAAACAGACAAACACTCACACAAAAGCATATAATTTTAACAATAATATATTA
>CAUYPK010132830.1:0-34826 GCA_963574355.1 Loris lydekkerianus
CACAGGAAGGGACTATTTTAGTTATTCTGTATCCTCTAGGGCAGGTATGGGCTTTTGATTATCTAACTATGTGTCTATATATATATTTTTTGAGACAGAGTCTCACCCTATTGCCCTCTGTAGAGTGTTATGGCGTCACACAGCTCACGGCAACCTCCAACTCCTGGGCTTAGGTGATTTTCTTGCCTCAGCCTCTCTAGTAGCTGGGACTACAGGCGCCCACCACAACGCCCAGCTATTTTTGTTGTTGTTGTTGCAATTTGGCCGGGCAGATGCCCTGCCCACTGAGCCACAGGCACCGCCCTCCCCCCTTTTTTTTTTTTACACAATCTCACTACATCACCCTCCATAGAGTGGTGTGACATCACAGTTCACAGCAACATCAAACTCTTGGGCTTAAACGATTCTCTTTCCTCAGTCTCCCAAGTAGCTGGGACTACAGGAGCCTGCCACAACGCCCGGATATTTTTTTGTTGCAGTTGTCATTGTTGTTTAGCTGGCCCAGGCCAGGTTAGAACCCACCAGTGCATGTGACTGGCACAGTAACCACTGTGCGATGGGCACCCAGCTGGTGGTGTAGATCTTGTCTGTCCTTGTAGGTGCTGTAAGAACTTTGGCTTTTACTCTGGGATGAACATCTTTAAAAATGTAGGTGGTTTCCAGTTTTTTTCTATAAAAAATCATGCTTTGAGATTTTTCTACATAAATCTCTGTTCACATTTCTAAACACTTTCATAGAAAAAATTCCTAGAAGTTAAATTTCTTGGCCACAGTCTAGGAATAATTTGAGGCTTTTGTTGCATATTGCCAAGGGACTTTCCAGAAAGCCCATATCCACTTACAATATAATTTGGATCAACAAATATTTATTGCATGTCTACTATGTGCCAGACACAGTCTAAGGCATTGTTTTTCAACCATTTTTATTTCACAGCACACTTGAACCTATAGTTAAAGTTTGTCTGTGGCACACTTAAATTATTTTGATCAAAGAAAAAGGAGTAAAAAGAAGTATATAATTACTGTGCTTTGAACTTCTTTCAAAAATAATTTAAATAATGATCTTTAAAGTTTTTGTGGCACACCTAAGATCCTCTCAGGGCACACCAGTGTGCTGCTGATGAAAATCAGATGAAAATCACTGGCATAAATTTCAGGAATTGATTTGAAACCAAAACCAAAGAACACATATAAGGAAACTCACATTCTGAGAAAGACTTTTTAATCAGGCACACTCTTGCTTATTTCCAGATAACTAGAAAACTGCCACGCAGGATGAAGCCTTTCCAGCCAGAATTAATTTCTGACATGATCCAAAATTATGGGATGTTTTTCCTCAACAGTATCAATATCTCAAAGTTCCATAATAGCCCACCTTATTTCACCTAGTTTAAAAGCACTTATATTTCTTAAAAGCACTTATATTTAAACCGTTTAAAAGCACTTATATTTCTAAACTGTATCACTTGTTTAGGTTTTACATTGCACAACTTTTCTACTCTCTGTGGGAAGCAGGATTTCTTTAATCCATTACCCCTACAAGGGGGATGCAGAGGTAAAGCAGAATAGACATTGGACTGTGATGAATGAGAATTATAAATCTCCCTTAGCCCTTCATAAAAACTTTTCACACATTTAGTAGTGGTTACCTTTGAGGCTTTAATTAATCTTTTGTATCTTTCCTTAGTTTGAATTTTCTAACCTGAAACAAATATAACTTCAAAAAAAAAAAAATCTGGCAGGGGTTATCTAGGTGAGCAGCTAATAGCTTGTTTTTATTTTTTTACTTTATATCTTGGTTTATTAGGAAAACAACTGGTTAACTTTTATCATTTAGAATTGTCTCTAGTTTTGTAAAACAAAATCTGTGTGTGTATTGCATGTAACTGCAAGAATATAAATCAACCTGCTAATGTATGGGCCTGATTTAAAGATTATTTGGGGAACTGGGAGAGAGAGAAATGAATTTCTCTTTTTTACTTTATACACTTACTTTTTTTTAAGTTTGTTATAGTGAACATGTATTATCATTCTACATGTTTTCAGATAAGAATAAACCGTTTCTCCCCAAGGCAATTGTGATATGTGCTGATTGTACAAAATGTAGAAAAGTGTAAAGAGGAAACTCTTAATCACAGTGGTTAACATTTCAGCTTCTTTCTTTTCAGATTTCCTTTCATGTATTTTTTGTTGATATAATTGAATTTATACTATATGTAGTTTTATATCCTGTTTTTCACTCTTCAGATTAAAGTACATTTTCCCATGTCATGAGGATATGTGGATGGCCATTTTATGGTTTTATCACAATTCACGTAGATTAGTTAGCTATTTTAATTGAAGTTGGACATTTAGGTTGTTTCTAGTTTTTCCATATTAAATATGAATCTCTGATGAGCAGCTTAGTAATGAAATCTTTGTCTGCATTTCTAAGTGTTTCCCTGGGATAGATTTCCAAAAGCAGAATTACTGGGTCAAAGTGTAGATTTCTACAAGTGAGATTAATGAATAGAAAATATTTTTTATGGATAACGAAAAGGTTTATACCAATTTCTATTCCCCCCAGTAGGGTATAAAAGCTTCACTGCTCTCTTGCTAACAGTGTGTAATCCTTTTTCCCTTTTATCTTTGCCATAGGAAAGCAGGTGACAGTGATAGCTCCATGTTTTTCCTTTTTATTACTATCAAGACTGAATATTTTTCATATGGTTATTCACCATTAATACGACTTTTTGTGTTTCTTCCGTTCCTAGTCTATTCATTTATTGATAAGAATTTATGGATTTTCTTATCAATTCAAATGAGCTTGTAAAGGATATTAATTCTTTGTGGTATTAGTTGCAAATGAAAATATTTTTCACAAGTGTGTTGGCTTTTAAATGTGTGTTGGCCATACTTGGTTTTTTAAAAAAGGACAATTAGATTCTAACTACAGCTGAGTGCCCTCAGTTTGGGCCTGTTTCCCCATGATTAAATTGAAAAGGTTTGACAAAAGAACTGGAGGGGCCTCAGTCAATCCAAAATTTAGCTGAGAGAAAAATGTGTAGTCCGATATAAGGACTGTTTGGCTCATTACACTTTAAAATGATTTAAGAAGATGCTGTGGGGGCAAGGATGGAAGTCGTTTTTGCCAAAAATTTTTAGAATTCTGAGGTAAGGAGCCAATTCTCCCCTCAAGTCTTCTTGTGTGTTGGGGAGGAGTTGTAAATTATGTGCAAGCCAACAGAACTCTTGATGGGAAAGTACTGCTCTGGGCTGCAGATGTGTGCATGGCTTGGTTTTAATTATATTTTCCCCTCTCTCCCTCCTTTCTTCTGCTCCCTTCCTCCAGACACAAGAAAAAGGGGGGCTAGGATAGATGAGACAACCCTCAAGTAGGTGGAGGCCTTTCCTGTGCAGTCTGTTAGCATATCAAAGACCCGATGAAATACCTAGGAAAGGAAGGGACCTTCCTTTGGAAGCCTAGGCTCCTTCCGAACAACCGCCTTTGTCTGGGCTCCAGTTCAGGGTTATTGTGACTGCCAAGGGTAGCTCGACAGACTTCACATAGAAGAACGCTGCCAAAGAAAAAACTTTGAACATTATTCTGATTTTAAAAATGTGCAACAAGAGAACGTGGCTTGCTGATGCCTAGTGACTGAGCAAATCTGTGATAGCAAAAGGGTTTATTTTCGGAAAACAAACCCAAAGTAAATTGGGCGACCCGATTCGTTCCCCCAGATAATAGGAAGAGTTGTGCACTGACTTCAGCTGTCCCGTGGGTGCCCGGAAGAATCCAAGAAGGGCTGTCAAAGAGAACGGGCGGGGGTGTGTGTGTCCCAAAGTGTAGTCTAGTGCTCTAAGATGGAAAATTGAGTTCGAGGAATGAGTTTCCTGTCTCCTAAAACAGCTTTGTGTATTCGTGGTCCCGGAGGGTGGCGGGGAAAAATGAAGAGCTCCTGAGGGGAGACGGGGGAAGGGGAAGCCTGAAGCGAGAGAAAAAGAGTCCACGTTTGGCGCGCATCAGGTGGCGGAGGGGGCCTCGCACACGGCGGGGCCAAGCCTAGGTTCACCGCAGCGGGTAGGTCTGCGAAGAGCAGGGGGAGGGGCAGGTGCCAAGGAGGGCTGCACGCTGCGCCGCGGGCAGTTAGAGGAAGGCGCAATGGTGGCGTGAGGCTGGGCCTAGCAGGTAGAGGTGAGGGGTGGGCAGCTCTCGGCCACCCGGAAGCCGAAGGCAGGCAGAGGAGGGAAGGAGGGAGCGGGACTCTGGTGGCAACATTGGAGGTCTGAGCCGAGCGGAGCGGACTGAACAGGGCGGGGCGCTTCGGGGGTTCCTGGGGGCGGGGGCGCTTCGGGGGTTGCAGGGGGCGGGGCCTGGAGGCTCCGCCTCCGCTCCGCTAGTCTTCATCCGCCGCCGAGCTCCGTGCGCGCCACTCGCTCTTGGAGAGGGAGGAGAAAGCGGAGAGTTCCGGAGCCTTTCCTAGCCCGGCCTAACCTTTGCTCCAGAGATCATGGCTGCCGAAGATGTGGTGGCTACAGGCGCTGACCCCAGCGAGCTCGAGGGCGGCGGGCTGCTGCACGAGATTTTCACATCGCCGCTCAACCTGCTGCTGCTCGGCCTCTGCATCTTCCTGCTCTACAAGATCGTGCGCGGGGACCAGCCTGCGGCCAGCAGCGACAACGACGACGACGAACCGCCCCTGCTGCCCCGCCTCAAGCGGCGCGACTTCACCCCAGCAGAGCTCCGGCGCTTCGACGGCGTCCAGGACCCACGCATACTGATGGCCATCAACGGCAAGGTGTTCGACGTGACCAAAGGCCGCAAGTTCTACGGCCCTGGTACGGTGGCTGGCTAGGGGAGTGCGGAAACAAAAGAAGGGGGCCCCAGCTCGGGGCTGGGCAGGAGAGAAGCTAGCGGGGAGCGGGGTGTCCTAAGTGGAGGGAGAAATGGCGGCGAGCCAGGGAGGGCGGGCAGACGGAAAGCCAGGAGGCTCCCAGGAAGGGCAGTGAACAAGAGGCGGTCTAGGGGAGCGCGGGTCAGTGGGGGCCATAGATTCCTGGCCCGTGCTGACAGAGTTGGGATGGGGGTGGAGGAAGAATGTTGAGGCGCTTAAAGGTGGCGGGGGGAGGGTAGAGTGGGAGTGAGTCCGCGGGGCTGGAAGGGGGGGCCCCATCAGAGCCCTGGGTGTTGGAGTTATTGAAGGTCGTAGATTTGGGGACTCCTGGAAGGAGGGGGTAGGGGCGGGTTTGGGGAAAGAAATGAGGGTGTCTGGAGAGAGATGGAGGAGGAGCGCGGGAACTGAGACGGTTCAGACTTAAGACACGAAGGCCAGAGACGCCCAGGGGTAGCTTTCATGGCATGTGAGTGTGTGGGAGAAAGAAAGCTGGGATGAAATTAGCAGCAGGTAGGAAGGAGCGTGATGCCTCGTGGATAGTGGTGTGTGTGTGTGCATGCGCGGTGTGTGTATGTTCAGTGTATGTGCTTCGTCAAGGGTGTGTGTGCGCGCGCGCTTGCAGTGTGGCGTGTGTCAGGTATGTGTGTACCATGTGTTTAGTATGTGTGCGCGCGTGCTACGTGCGGCGGACGGGGAAAGGCTGGAAACTGAACAAGTGAAGCTCCGCAGAGAGAAGGGAACTGGTTGAGAAAAGAGTTAAGGGTTGAATGTGGTGGACGCTGGTAACGTGGCGAGCTGCTCGGATAATATAGCAAGAGAAAAAGACTAGAAGCCAAAAAATAAAAATGGAGGGAGGGAGAAGTGGGAGGATCCATAGAAACAAAAGGGCTGTGAAGGCTCCTGGTTGAGGGGATTTGAGGAAAAGCCAACCAGAGGGGAAATGAGGGGTAGATGGCAGTGGGGCTGCTGAAGGAGGCAGGGGTGAGGTTTTTGCAAACCTGGTGGCCGGTTAGAATCACCTGATGCCTCTGAGGAAAAATACAGATTCCCAGCCTAGCTAGCTACCATCACCACAGATGAGATCCAGGAAATTGCATTTGAACATGCTCCCCCAGCAAATTTGAGAAGCAGCCAGGTTTGGAAAGTCCTACTTCATAGAATACTAGGAGAGGAGGAAGAAGAGATTTTAGTTTTTCCAATATGGACTCCAAACACTGAGAGCTCAGGGGGTGTCCACATGAATAACAGTGTTGTCTTCACACTGGTGGGAGAAGGGGTTGGAGTACAGAAGGCAGCAAACCACTCAGACCTGCACCTTTCTTTTCCTCTCTCAGTCCAACTGATTAAAATCAGATATGTTAAAGTTCCTAAGGAACTCTTAGTTTTTTCTTGTGAACATTTTAGAAAGCCTACTTTTTGTAAGCATGTAACTATCAAGAGAATTTATCAAAACCCGTTATTACTGAGTTAAACCTTAAAGTAATCAACGTGTGGGGGGCATCATATCTGCAAAGTCATTGAGAGGAATGTTGGCCTGTGTCCACACCAAACTGGGAGTCAGGCAATCTGCATTCTGGTTCTGGTTGGGTCACTGACCAGCTGTGTGATATTGTGCAAAGCATTGTTCTTTCTTTGCCTTACTTTTCCCTTTGAAAAGTGATGAAGATAGCCCATTGTGAGTTCTCCAAGTCTCTACCCTGTACTATCATTCAGTGAGCCCATGAATATGTGACAACATCACAGGTGGAAACAATACTTCAAAAATTATTTATTCAAGTGCCTATTCTATTTAAAGAACTGTTGTAGGTGCTGGGAATACAACAGTGAGCAAAACAGACATAATCTCTGTTCATGGAGCTTACATTCTAGTGCAGGCGTCCTCAAACTTTTTAAACAGGGGGCCAATTCACTGTCCCTCAGACCGTTGGAGGGCCGGACTATGGTTTAAAAAAAACAACTATGAACAAATTCTTATGCACACTGCACATATCTTATTTTGAAGTAAAAAACAAAACGGGAACAAATACAATTCACACCACTTCATGTGGCCCACAGGCCGCAGTTTGAGGACGCCTGTTCTAGTGAATATACATTGTGATGAATAATATGTATTCTCCAAAGATCTTAGACTTCTCCAGGAACCTTGTTTAAGTATTCCATGAGATTTACAAGGTAATTACCCACTCTAACAAGCCAGTGACCATATTTCTGAAATGATAAGGTCCAAACCAATTAAGCTTGCCTATTTTCAAGCACTAGGTGCTATCATTTCCACTAGAGAATGTACATTTGTGAAAATGTGTGAAGTTTGTTTACTTTCTGTAGTGGAAATGACAGCATATATGGATTAAAAACAACCATTTTTCTTTGGATTTTTTTTTTTTTTTTTTTTTTTTAAGACAGATTCTCACTCTGCCCAGGCTAGAATAACATGGCCATCAGCCTACATAACAGCAACCTCAAACTCCTGGGTTCAAGCGATCTTCCTGCCTCTGGCTATTTTTTTTATTTTTAGTAGAGATGGGTCTCAGGCTCCGGCTGGTCTTGAACTCCTGAACTCAAGTGATTCTCCTGCCTTTAGCCTTGTAGAGTACTAGGATTATAGCATAAGCCGCTGTATCCAGCCCTTGCTTTGGAATCTTAATTACATTTAAAAGTTGATCATAGAATTCATCTAGTTTATAAAAAATGTCTTGGTGGATTGAGGTTTCAAGTGACCCGGGCATATTGAAACTTGATCCATTCTCATACTTGGTATAGTGGGTGGTTACTTACACACTTTCTAATGTCATGGTTGCTATTCACGCTACCTTTGGGAAAACAACACTATTTAAAGTACCTTTAAATTTGCTTGTGCAATATTTAAGTAAGTCTAAACATTTGCGCTAAGTACCTACAGAATGATTCACTGTCCTCTTAGACAAAGAATGGTATAATACCATATATAATAGCATTCTAAATTTTATAGTTATTTTGTGATATTGACTCAGCCTTTTTTGCATGAAAATTTTAATATTTTCAGTCTTCTCCTTAAATCCACCAAAAACAGAATGATTAAGTTGATTTTTTCTGTGCTCTTTATTTGTTGACAGTGAAGGTTACATAACATGGATAGATTTTTGAACCACTAATACTCTTATAAAATGATTCCTCCTGCAGATGCCATGAGTTAATGTTTAATAGATTCTTGCAACCAAAGATCTCTGTAAGATAAATTTGACTCATTAAAACATTATAGAGTATATTTATAAGGAAATATTTTCATTTATGCATTAGTGCTTTTTAAGAAACCATGACTCACTGGTGTGGCCCAATCATCTATATAACATAGTCAGGCCCCTGATTCAGGGTCCTAAATTTGAATTCTAACCCATGGGCTTGGTTTTATCTAGTATGATCTCCTACTACCATTACCCTTCCCCCAGGTCACCATTTATGACCTGTTTATTAGCTATTTGGTAATCACAGGAGATTGAAGAACATGTATAGCATTTTTTTATTTAATCATAGCTATGTACATTAATGCAATCATGGGCACCATGCACTGGTTTTATATACAATTTGAAATATTTTCTTTTTTTATCTAGAAAAGTTTACTTGTTTTATTCATTTTTATTTATTATTAAATCATAGCTGTGTACATTAATGCAATCATGGGGTACCATACACTGGTTTTATATACCATTTGACATATTTTCATCACACTAGTTAACATAGCCTTCCTGGCATTTTCTTACTGTGTTAAGACATTTATATTCTACATTTACTAAGTTTCACATGTACCCTTATAAGATGTACCATAGGTGTGGTCCCACCAATTATGCTTCCTCCGCCCATCCTCCCTCCTCCCCTCCCCTCCCTTTCTCTTTTCTCCATATTCTTAGGTTATAATTGGGTTATAACTTTAATATGAAAGCTATAAATTAGTTTCATAGTAGGGCTGAGTACATTGGATACTTTTGTGTTAGTCATTTAACAGTTTAATGACAGCAGATCTTTCATATCCCTTACATAACAAAATATCAACATCCTTGTGGTCTCTGAGTGGAATTTGGTATTCAGAAAGGGGGCTTTCTATGTTTATGGGTAAGCAAACCAGTTTCTATATATGAGAGAAATTTACTATTCTAATAAAGAATTGGTCTTTGATTTTGTTTTGTTTTTAAAGAGGGGCCCTATGGGGTCTTTGCCGGAAGAGATGCATCCAGGGGCCTTGCCACATTTTGCCTGGATAAAGAAGCCCTGAAGGATGAGTATGATGACCTTTCTGACCTCACTCCTGCCCAGCAGGAGACTCTGAGTGACTGGGAATCTCAATTCACTTGTAAGCATTTTTAACATTGTGCTAGGATCAAATTTCTACCGGTAATGGGGATTCATGGCAGGACAATAGTTATTACTAAGCAGCTTTGAAACTTGGGCACATTTTGATAGGCTCCTGAATCTTGGACAGATCAAGTTCATGGCTTGAAGTAATTGAAGAAGTGCTGAGTCACTTGCTATGATTACATACCAATTTTTAGCTAGCTCTCTATGGAAACTTGCATTTCTGGTTTTGATTTTAAGATTTTTGAGAGGTTTGCATGGATTCTGTACTAGGATTTAGTGCTTGGTGTGTAGGGGAAAGGATAGTGGCTATCTTGGCTACAAAAAGGGATTTTCATAAACCCTCTCTTGTAGCACTTGCCATTTAAAAGCTGCCCACATATCTGTTGAAGAATGGGAGACTTGTATTCTGCAAAACAGCTTCTTTTTGAATCAAATGGAACCTAACTATAGGCCTTATCTACAAATGCTTATAATCCGCACAGTAACAATGGTGTCTGCATTTTTTTAAAAGAAAAAAGGAAGACACTTGTTTCTGGCTTAATGCTCTGGGTTAAGGCCTTTGGATGGAAGTAGGAATGAGGGGTTAAGTTCAAATTTTGAGAATTCAGGAATTAGTTTCTGCCAAACCTAAATGTTTAATTATTACTTGAGCAATATTTTACTTCCAAGAATTTCAATAATACTCTTTCCCAGCTTTTATGAAACAATATGTAAAGACAATGACTGTTTCTTTGAGGAAGATTTTTTCATGTAAAATGTAGTTTTCTATGTGTTATTCTCCATAATCAGTTAAATATTACATGCTCTTTTGACTATATCCAACCATTTTATTTGAAAATAATGCTGATTTGAGAGAGAGTTCTAGATTAATAAATAGCCAGATGTCATTCTGCCTTTGAGTTTGAGTCTCAAGCAGACTAAGCATAGCTTTCAAGTCTAGAGGCAAATCTTTATACTTCAAAAACATAGTTCAGCTACCTAACATAGTTCCTAATTTTTTGCATCCTGAGGATTCCTTTGTAATCATAGACTCTTCTGCACTCATATGAAACCAGTGAGTTGTAATTTATAATTTACAAAGTTCTGTTTTCCAGTGCTTGCCTTCATCAGTTGAAAAAGTGTGAATTTTCACCACCTTAAACTAAGGCTAACCCCACTGTTGTGACACCTCAACACATTCCACATAGGTGTGCCTTACCCTTAAGGCAGGTTTCCCAGGTGCCACCCAGCTCTTATTTGTATTGCATAGTTCTAATTCTTTCCAACCATTATTTCACACAAAAGCAGCTCTTAGACAGGTTAGACAGGTTGGTTACTCTTCTAATTCCTACTCATATTCAGAAAGAAGACACTTGGTCCTCTTGGCTTCTGACACCGAAATCCTGCATTAGTTTGGCTGTAATAATGTGGTTGTTTACTGACTCAATCTCTTCCCAAATCTTTTGCATCCTGGTTTTCACTCTTAAATCTCTTTTCTCCAACATCTCCAGTCTGCTGGCACCTTTACCCCTTGTGTTGACTACCCATAGGGTTTTCTCCATGCTGGGGAAAAAAATTCTGTCTCCTGCTGTCATCTCTATCCACTAGAGCAGCGGTTCTCAACCTGTGGGTCGTGACCCATAGGAACTGTATTAAAGGGTTGTGGCATTAGGAAGGTTGAGAACCACTGCAGTAGACTATTATTCCTTCCCTTCTCTGTCAAACTTCTAAGTTGTTGCCCCAACCACTGCTTCATTTTCTGTCTATACCTCCTTTCCTATGGCTTCTGTCCTTGTAATTGGATTGAACTCTCTCTCTCAAAGGTTTCAGGGAAACCTATTTTTTTCCTTGCCAGCACCAACTTCACTTGTCCATTCCTTGTTGTAGATTTCCTCTCATGTGATTCTCCAGAGTGGTTTCCTCTCCAGAGTCCTCTTTTTTTTTTTTTTTGAGACAGTCTATGTTGCCCTTAGTAGAGTGCTATAGCATCGCAGCTCACAGCAACCTCAAACTTTGGGGGTTAAGCGATTTTCTTGCCTCAGACTCCCAAGTAGCTGGGACTATAGGCACCTGCCACAAGGCCCTGCTAATTTATTTTTGTTGTTGTTGTAGTTGTCATTGTTGTTTGGCAGGCCTGGGCCTGGTTCTAACCCGCCAGCCCTTGCGCATGTGGCCGGCACCCTAGCTGCTGAACTACAGGCACTGAGCCCAGAGACCCCATTTTGGTCCGTGGAATCTGCAGTTTTTACTTCATTGACTCATGCTTCATCTTGCTTTCAAAATATCTCATATCCTCCCCTTTTCATTCCCATGGATACCTCCCCACTACTACTGTGGTTCCTTTGCATCTGGATCTACATGCTAGCCTCCTGGTTGCCCTTTGTCTAATCTGTCCTTACTGAAATTTGCCCTGTACGCCACATTGATAATGTTGCTAAAGCACAATTTTACTTTGTTATTTCTTTGCTGATAAGCTTCTAGGGCCCTTTGCCACACAGAAGATAAGTCCTAACTCCTCAGGCTGCCTCCTTGGAGCTTTCATAATATTTCCCCGGACTACTTAGCCAACCTTACCTCCTGCCACTTCCAGATGCCAACTCTGCTCCTGCCAACTTGGTTTCTTTATTGCTTCCCAGATGTTCAGTCTCACTTATATACATGTGCATGTGGTGTTTCCATTTTCTGGAAATCTCCCCCTCCCCAATTCTTCTATACATTTTTCCAAAATGCATTCTTCCATGAAGTATTTCGCAACCCTTCTAACTAACTCATCACATGCTCTTACCCTTCAAAACATTTGTCTACATGTAAACACAATTCTTTTTTGTTTCTGTTTTTAGAGACAAGGTCTTGCTTTATTGCTCAGTCTGGAATGTGTGGTGCAATCTTAGCTCACTGCAGCCTGGGCTCACTGATTCCCCCTGCCGCAGCCTCCCCAGTAGCTGGGACTACAAGCATGCACAACCATGCCCAGCTAATTTTTCTTTTTCTTTTTTTCTTTAGTAGAGATGTCTCACTATGTTGCCCACGCTGGTCTTAAACTCCTGGCTTCAAGCAATCCTCCCAGAATGTGGCAGCATGAGCCACTCTGCCCAGCCCCATAATTTATTTTAAGATTATATTGCACACTCATTGCCAGACATTGCTGTTTTATATTTCTGTATTCTGAATAAAACTCTCGTTTCCTATTGACAAGCAGTAGGGTGTAAACCACCTTTGCATGCTTCAAGAAGCCTAACACATCGCTGAGTATATTGTAGGCCTTTAATAGATGCTTTCAAATGAAATGTGGTAGTGGTTTTTCTTTAGAAGGCAGGAGAATGACCATTTGTGTTTTCTTCTCTACCTCCAGTCAAGTATCATCACGTGGGCAAACTACTGAAGGAGGGTGAGGAGCCCACTGTGTACTCAGATGATGAAGAACCAAAAGATGAGAAAGCTCGGAAAAATGATTAAAGCATTCAGTGGAAGCATATCTATTTTTGTATTTTGCAGAATCATTTGTAACATTCCAGTCTGTCTTTAAAACATGGTGATTTCAATATTTAGAAAAGTTTTGAACTTGCTGTAAATTTTTTAATTAGCATCACTAGCGACACTGATAAAATTAACTTCTGTCTTAGAATGCATGAGATGTTTGTGTGTCACAAATCCAGAAAGTGAACTGCAGTGCTGTAATACAAATGTTAATGCCGTTTTTCCTCTGTCTGTAGTTAGTACAGGCTGAATTAAATGTGTGTTTCCTGAGAGACAAGTAAGATTTGGATATTTCTTGAAACAGGTAGAAATGTTAGATGTACACTAAGACAGGATCAACGTTTAGTCACGATGTTCTCTCAAGACAGCAAATCCCATTTTTCCCCCTCAATTGAGACTTAACTGCATGATTTCTGTTTTATCTACCTCTAAAGCAAATCTGCAGTGTCCCAAAGGCTTTGATATTGATTAGAGAGAGCTGTCCTGTAACAAAATGACATCTCAAAGTTAGGCTCAGTTAGGAAAACATACTTAGTGGGCTTCTGGACTGCTGTGTCGTCCTTGTTCTCCCATGGACACTGAGACACCTCACAAGCACAGTCATCTACAGTTTGGATTAAAACAGGATGTGAACATTTAAAAGAAAGCTTTAGAAAAAGCCAGCTGCTAATTCATGGTGGGGCCATGGTTATTTGGTTATTTGACACATTTGAACTGAGAGAGGGGCATACAGGTGTTTTGTTCTCCTGTGAGCCTTCATACACACCCTCTGAGCAGTAAGGAAACAGTACACGGCACTAGCCAAGTGGTTTTAAAGTAAAGCATATTTGTAAGGTAACAGTTACTATGATGCTCCAAAACTATACGCACGGCGAAAGAAGTAGTCAGTTGTTTAGGTCTTTGATACCGCTCTTTTGGTTAACACTAAGCTTAAGTAGCCTATACAGTTGAACGAATTTGTAAAAGTATTATATGAACAACTAGTGAGGTTTCAGATTCTTGTAATTGTAGTTAAATAGTCATTGTATTTTCTTGTGAACTGTGTTTAATGGTTTTACCTCAAATCGGAAAACAAAATGAAGTGCTTTGGTCAGTTAATAAAATGGTTTTGCCCAGTATAGTATGGTGGCTTGTTTTCATTTTTTTAAAACTTATATTCTCAGGAATCAGATTAAATCATTTTACTTTAGCTTAAAATTGGTTCTTTTATGTGTAGATTTTTTTTGAATTCCAAAAGAAATGGACAAAACTTCATAGATATGTCACATCACAAACCAAATACCAGCTTGTCTTGCTAAGAAATTAGTGAATTGAATTGTTTTTTGTTTTTTGGTTTTTTGGGGTTTTTTGGGGTTTTTTTTTTTGGTGACTTGTCAAATTCTGCCTCTAAGAACTTTCTAAACTGTAAAAGGCAGACCCTCCACCATGAAGGCTACTAATGTTATTAAACAGTAATGTTACCGAAGGCATTGTCATTACTAAATGCTAAGAAAGGGTTTTGTTGTTTTTATTTTAATGTATTGTCTTATCAGGAAAGTCTTAGAAATCCTTATAGTAGCAAAGTTAATTCACCTCATGTCAATGGAAGGATAGCAGATTTGCATAGACAGTCAGACATATAAACATGTTTTGTAATTTTAATGTCGAAATTGGCAGAGTTTTCTTAACAGAAATGTACTCCCTGAACCAAACAGCTCACAGGTTTCTATTTTTCATGTTATCAAACCACATTCCATGTATTTGTATTTTTCTTACAAAGTTTTCCTTGAAAAGCTTTCTTTTAAATGTGTTCCTTTTCTTCACTAGGTCTCGTTCAACAAGTATTCCAGTGCCTATTTTGTTCCAGGTAACTGGTTACACCTTATGCTTTGGGGAAGTGGTGGAGGAAGAGAAGTTGAGCTACCTTTGCAGCCTGAAATCTCACTTAGATGTGAAGATTAGGCTAGTCCTTTTACAAAGTTAAACATATTTGTCTGACGCCAAGAGGAAAACATCCAGAGCCTCCTTAAAGCTTCACTCCCAATAGCCCAATTCTCCTGTTGATTGCATTAAAGGGATAATATTATAAGGCAGGACTTTGGTCTGAAAACTTCTCAAATCCAGCTAGAATATACATAAGCCATATTATATAAAAGGTGCCATTCAAGATGTGGGGTGGTTATTAAAACTACCACACGTCCAATTTGGGGAAGGAAGTGTCAGGTTAACATCTGTTTTTCTACCTACCTGCTGTAATCCAGCCAGCTGCAAAGACTTTGTTTTCAATACTAGCATCTATGGTTCACAAGCAGCATTTGCTATGTGTTTTCACTATCTGCCTATCTGGCTTCTCTGCATAATTCAACATTCACCTCAGAGGGCCAAATTTATGTAAATTCTAGATCCAAAACAAGCATCTGTACAGCTCTTTGAACCCAATAAAGACCCTTTCACTTGTAAGATCATACTCTTAAGTATATATAGTTTGTCTTTATCATATAATACTTGGAGGCAAGTTTGCTATATATTTCATGTGAAAATACAGTAGTTAACTCTTGACTGATCAAAGATTATTGAGGGCTTTAGCTTCACTGACCAGACTCCATTCCACACCGACCCCATTATTTTTGGATGTTGTATAATTTTTAACACTTCCATCCAGCGCTAAAGGGATAAGATGTGATCCCATGGAGTCAGTGTTGCTACCTTTTATTAGCGCTGATAAAACATGCTAAAGGGAGGATAATCTTAAATCTCAATATCATGGTTTCAGCTTATCCAAAACGAAAATAAAACTCCAATCTTTAGTTCTATGAGCTCTGACAGTCAGTTCCCACAAACTCACATCATAAATGGAAAAGATATACAGAAATGTTATTAAAATGAGACATCTGTATTTCTTTATTTTTTGAAACAAAGTCTTATTTTGTTGCCCTTGGTAAAGTGCCATGGCATCACAGCTCACAGCAACCTCAAACTCTTGGGCTCAAGTGATCCTCCTGCCTCAGCCTCCCAAGTAGCTGGGACTACAGGCACCCGCCACAACCTCAGCTATTTTTAGAGATGGAGTCTTGCTCTGGCTCAGGTTGGTCTCAAACTCTTGAGCTCAGGGGATCTACCCACCTTGGCCTCCCAGAGTGCTAGGATTACAGGTGTGAGCCACTGCACCCAAGCTAGACATCTGTATTTCTATAGAAAGTGTCATGGATGTGCAGCATTCTCGCCAATACATGGGGTAAATGAACAAAGACTTCAGTGTTCACTATGACAATTTTATTTTTAATATATCTAAAAATTAAATATTATTTCTCTAACAATGCGAATGAGAAAAAAGACCAGCAACATTAGTGCAAAGCAGCATACTATAGGTAGGAATGCCCCCCCACCCATGGAGTTATCAGCATTTATTTAAAAGTTAATTTTTTAAACAATTTTGCAACAAATGAAAATCCATTTGGTTCTTATTTTCAAAATTACCTGGTTACATGGCTTTCTACCTGAGAAATTCAAACAAATTGAACAGAAATACACTGACAGATTTTTAGCTTGCTTACAGCACAGCACCATCAGCAGCACATACAAAGAAAAACATGAAAACACCTATTTAAAAGGACAAAGTTTAAAATTCAGGCCCTTAGTAAGACATAGAAAAAAGGAGCAAATACTTTTGCCCACCTAAATAACAGCACAACAAAGAATAACGATGTTAATTAAGAAGGTGGTTATGATATTTTCACTTCTATTTCCTTATTAAGCCATCACAATCAAAAGGTACAGGATAAGTTCTCTTCCTCACTTAAGGCCAACACACAAAAAAGGTTGACTCAAATCTATTATAGAATGCATTATCACAAGACATACAAAACTCCAGGCTTATACAGAAAGTAAACATAAAACCAGTATTTTTACTTTGTCTCAGGACAGTATTTAGCAAACAAGACCAAAATGTTATATAGAAATGACTTAGCACCAGTTCTATGATACAAAAAAAAAAAAAAACTGCACATGCTGTATTCTGCAATTTATTCTTTATGTCTGATTACTGATCAGCAAATTGTTTCCATGCCTAAAAACTCTGCAAAGAAAAATTATCAAATGACATAAGAAAGGCTTATTTTTTCCAAAACAAGCTTACCTTCTTTCCATTACAAATCTATAATGTTCTTTGCTTCAATGGCATGAAATGAAAAAATGAGTCAGGTTTTCATTGGAGGAGAATAATCCCTAAATGTTGAAAGATATCTGACAAAATACAAGCTGTTAGTAGTTTAAAAGGCTACTCTGGACAACAGTACTTTGAACATTAATAGTCATTGCTAGTCCTTAGGAGAGAAGGCACTCGCCCTTTGAGCGATAACATTTTCAGATTTGACAAGCCAAACGTAGTTTTGATGGTAGTATTACTAGCTCAAAAGTGAAATTGAACACAGGAGAGCCAACAAATCATGCTTATTAAGAAATGATCTACTGTGTTACGTTCATTCTGAATTTTTGCACGTACTAACGTACCTCTATTAAAATGTGGTTAGAAGAGATAAGTGAAAACACTTGTGGCTCTTACTTGGGCTAAATGACATTTTGTAGCCTCTTCAGGTGCCGGTTTGCTAAGAGGCTGATAAACACACATCTGTGTGACATCTTGGGCACTCAACAATGACTGGCATTCTACCTGGCTCTACCAGCTGGTACTTTCCTACAGAATATCAAACGAAGAATTTGAAATGAATCATGTCATGAAAGTGTTGCTTTCTACTGCTTCTGTGGATTAAAACCATCTTTTCCTGTTACAGTCTCTAATGTTGATGTCTTCAGTTGCCAGGTCAGGTGTATCTTTATTGGGGAAAAATAAAGGTAATCTACTGCCCCTGAGGTCCTAAATCCAATGTAAGGCAGAATGAATCAGCCGAGCTTTCTATAGAACATGCACTTGCACTAAGATGTAAGTCTTTTAAGAATCTATAAAACATCTTAATTTAAAAACATTTTAAGAAGTCCAAAACCAGTAGGTAAAAAGATAAATTGCTTATGTTAAGAATTTATAAATCCTACACAACAGACAACTTTTTCCCAGCTAGAAAACTAAGCTTTCCCCTCTACTCTTCCTAACTCCATGGCCTTATTGAGGATTGAGGAGGCACTTTTTACTGTTTTATAAAAGTCAGTTTGGAAATATTCAGTGACTTTTTACAAATTGCTGTCACCCCACCCTGAGTGAAAGGATTACATAACCTACATGTCCTTTCTTCCCAAGTGCCATTTTTGCTGCCCCAGGATCATTCACTATTTCCTTTGTAAATCCCACTGCTATATATCACTTCAGTCCTGCTGCTTTTCTACTATGGAAAGACATGGGGTTCTGGGAAAAAAAAAAAACAGCTTAATTGTCCTTTCCCCATATAAACCTCAAAGGACAGTATGAGCCACTTTTAGATTCTTTTTCCAAGACTCTGTCTCTAAAAAGACAACTCTTGGAGTACTATCAACATAGTAATAATATAAATTTCCTCCTGGTGGGTGCTCTTTAATGTCATGAAGAAATCTATTATACGTTCTAGGTGTCATCTCTCTTATTTATATTTATAAATAAAACTCAAGAAAGGTTGTTGTCACATATGGTGTTTCTGAGCAAATCAAAGAACAGGCAAAAAGATGCTCACTGTTGTCCTCCCTGAAGATAAATGATACTAAATGGCAATGTCATGACAGCTGAAGAGCCATAGAGGGCTGTCTCAACCTCTCTCAATGTTCCTTCACTGGCATCATATTTAAATTTCATTTGAACTGTAAAAAGGCCTGTCCTTGGATCAAGAAGTTTTGCAAGCATTGTTTTACCAAGCTTCAGCATCTGGATGTTTCTTATTTCCAAAGCTTGCCAACACACCTAGAGTCATTTCAATCTATTCTTTAAACTTTGGCAAGAGGAACAGGTTTTGTATTTGTCCCTGCTCCGGCTTTTAAATGTTGCTCTCCTGTTCTGTACTTGCTAACTACAGTAGCTATATTTGGTTTTAACTTTTTTTCTTGCAACATGTTTATTGTAAATAAGCCTGTTCCTGATCTAAGTGGCTGTCAAAACATAAAGAACCAGTGTAGTGGTTTCCTAAATAGCTTCCATAGTCCACACGCTCCTGACTGTCATGTCTAATATAATAACCATCAGAATTGAGCATGAAATCTTCAGAATTCTCATGCCTTTTAATCTTTCTCACTTCCTGGTTATCTTCTGACTTCCACGAAGTCTCTCTTCTGTTGGGAAAATCACCCAAGTAGAAAGTGTTAGCACTTTTTAACGATGGCACTGGCACACAAGAGGGTCTATAGTTCACTTTCTGGTCCAATGAATCACCACTAAGCCTCCTCTTCTTTCTTGTGATGTTCTTGATTGGATTACTGGAACTGGGTTCATGGTAGTAGCCTTCATCAAACAAGTATGTGGGGTCTAGTTTTTCCCTCTTTTTGCTGTTCTTTTCATCTCTAATGAAGTTGCTTTCACCCTCAAGTTCATACTTAGACTTCTTTCCTGGTGCCCTAAGCTTGTGTTTAGAGTAGTTTTCCTCATCATGTTTCCTCTCGGGAGAGAAGGTCTCCTGACTTGACCTAGTTGCCTGTTCGCAACTGATGATTTCATCAGCGTCAAGAGGTCCTTTTTCTGGGGAGCTGTGATACGTGGCCACCGATTCATCTTTCTCCTCTTTGTCTACACTAAGGGTTTCACTGAAGCATTCAGAATCACTGCTAATTTCCTCTAAGAAATCTGTCAACTGCAGATCTGAGCCTACTGACCTGTAGGGTGAGGACATTTGGCTTTTCCTTGTGGATGTGGAATCTTCGACATGGTAAGCGTGAGTCTTTTCTAACAGATGGCTATCGACATCAGTTGGAGACAACAGCTGATCATCAGCTTCACTAGCTGTGTCCTTGCAATGATTTTCAAATCCATTAGTACATTCTTTGTCATCCATTTTTCCTCCCTTTTGTGGGGTATGCTCAGGATCTTGAGTATAAATCTTTGACCAGTAATCATCTTCTTGAACCTCCTCTCTCCCTTCCGGGTTTTGCATTTGACCCAAATTGGTTGAGTGATGGCTACGCTTTTTCAAATGAACCTGAAATCCATTCCCTTTCACATAGACATCCCTTTGCCACTGACACTCGTCTGTTATGGGACTTGGTTCTAGGTAGATACGGGCGTATCTTGGAGTTTGATAATAGTTTAGCAGATAGTCAATGAATTCATCTGTTTCATAGATTTTATGTTTCCTTCCACCTTCTCTCTCAGGTAATGTAGAAGAATAGGATTTATTAGAACTGTAGTGGTCGTCTTTCTCAAGAGACTGACCTTGAATCATTGCAGACTCTGAGGAATTCTGGTCAAAAGCCAAACCATGGTTGTACCCATCAGTTAATAACTTTCCAGTTCTCTCTTTTCTAGTTGAATATCTTAATTTTTTTTTCCTAAGATGGTGGGGAGATTTGTGTAAGCGAGACCTCATTCTTTTCTTCATTTTTTCTTTTCGTTTATTGCCTGACTTGGCATCCTGATGTTTTGGCATTTCCTCTGGACTTTGAAGATGCTGAGGGCTTAACTCTCCTTCCTCCAAAGTTTCCGATGTGTTCCCTGGATCAAGATTAACGTTGGCGCCTGTCACATCACCGCCTGTAACATCGCCGCCTGTAACATCACCCTCCTGTGGGCTAGACTGAAAGAAAAAGATTAAAAATTTCACATGAAAAACTAAACATTAAATAATTCCAAAGAAAGTCAGGCTTTCTGACATTGTTCCAAAGAAACTTCTGATACCTGGGATAGACCCAAACTGGGAACAATATTGCAGTAAGGAAATAGAAGGCACAATATGAAATGTTTTAGTCTAATTTGAGCTGCTTTTACTAGGTCTGTGTCCATGCTATGTCAGAAGGCACCATACTGAATGGCCTTCAAAGCACATAATTCCTTATTATTTGTTCAAAGATCAATGTTCAGGCATTGTGCTAGGAGTTGGAGATATAGTGAAGAATAAGAAATGCTCTCTATAGCCCTCCCCAAAATCCTAGTACAAGAAAAGACAGAGGGAGGGAAATTTGTCTAAAAGGGCCAACTGGCTTAAAAGATAAACTGTCTTGGGCAGTGCCTGTTGCTCAATGGAGTAGGGCTCTGGCCCCATATGATGGAGTTGGCGGGTTCAAACCCAGCCCCGGCCCCAAACTGCAAAAACTGCAAAAAAAATAAAAATAAAAATAAACTGTCTTTCTCTTTATCTGTCAGCCTCTTCCTATGGATTGCAGGTGAGGATGTCTCTGGGTTGCCCTGCCCCCCCTCCCTACTCAGCAAGAAGACAACAATTAGCACATGTGGCTGTGGCCATGGTTCTGTGGTCGTGTATGTGGTGCTGTCTGCTCTGCACAACCACAGAGTAGGTAAAAGGAGCAGCCCAGGGCTGGAGGGTTTGTGCTGTGTACCCACTGCCACCTGGCACACACCAGAGCACAGTGCCTGCCCCTTACCTGGGATCGGAACTTGGGACTGCATAATTGGTATAAATATTAATGGTGCCAAGAGTCAGACACCATTCAGACACACTGAAAGAGATAATTGCTTTAGGAGGAGTCACCCTCGGCAGTCACTAGAGTAAACTGAAAAAGATCCAGTTAGCCTTATTATAAATGTAAATGGGAGCTTTTTCTAAGCCTGATTTCACCAAGTTTGATAGTTCACACTGAGGAAAGCAGCCAAGACTGCAAACATACATAAAATTAACTATTTAATCCTAGTAGCATTTAGTGTTCATATTTTAAAAGAGTGCATGTGGCATTTTATTTATTATGTTTTTTCTCTTTTTTTTTTTTTTTTTGAGATGGAGTCTCACTCTGTCACTCTGTCATCCTGGGTAGAGTGCTATGGCTTCATCATAGCTCACAGCAACCTCAGTCTTTTGGGCTCAAGTGATTCTCTTGCTTCAGCCTCCTGACTAGCTGGGACTACAGGCATCTGCCAAGATAACCAGCTCATTTGGGGGGGTTGTTTGTTTTAGTAGAAATGGGGGAATCTTGCTCTTGTTCAGGCTGGTCTCGAACTCCTAAACTCAGGCGATCCCCCTACCTTGGCCTCCTGGAGTGCTAGGATTATAGGCATGAGCCACTGCACCCAGCCCTTTCTCCTTTCTGGTTTTTAATCCAGGACTCCTGCTGAGTGTGTCAATTCTTAGGTGTTCCCAAAGAAGAAACACCTTTCAAAACTGAAACTCTACAAACAAAACAATTGTTCTATGAGGTGACAGATTCCTTATCAAATAGTTTTAAAACTAGAGTAACATGAGCTTGCCACAAGGCCCATTAAGGCTCTTCCTTCCCATCCAAGCCTGCAGAATGGATAAGTAAAGTTTAAAGAAGACTACAAACCTAATACCCATACCACCCATTGATTTCCACTGGCAATGTCTAGTTATATCCATTAGGAACTTAGAAATGTAAATAAGGTGGCACCCGTAGCTCAGTGAGTAGGGCGCTGACCACATACACCGAGGCTGGTGGGTTCGAACCCAGCCCAGGTCAGCAAAACAACACTGACAACTGCAACAACAAAAAAAATAGCCAGGTATTATGATAGGTGCCTGTAGTCCCAGCTACTTGGGAGGCTGAGGCAAGAGAATCACTTAAGCCCAGGAGTTTGAGGTTGCTGTGAGCTGTGTCACCAAGGCACTCTACTGAGGGTGACATAGTGAGACACTGTCTCAAAAAAAAAAAAAAAATAGAAAAGAAAAGAAAAGAAAGAAACATAAATAAACTAGCTAAATTGCTCAGGGGAATACCATCTTGAAGTTTAGAAACACAAAGTGTGTATATTGGATGGCAGGGTTGGGATATAATTCCTTTAAGGATAAAGGAATACATGGATACCCTTATTGTGAGTCCTTTATTGAGGCTGATAGAGATGAGCCGATTTTTAAAAACCCCAGTGGACACAAGTGTTCTGTGGAGTCAATTTTCAAGAGGCCCCTGCTTAAATAAGGTACTGTATATACTCGAGTATAAGCTGAGTTTTTTTGGCACAAAATTTGTGCCGAGTTCGGGTTTTTCGGCACAAATTTTGTGCCGAAAAAACTCGGCTTATACTCGAGTATATAGGTAATTTTTTTTTTTTTAGACAGTCTCATTTTGTCACCCTCAGTAGCCATGGTGTCATAGCTCACAGCAACCTCAAACTCTTGAGCTCAAGTGATCCTCCTGCCTCAGCCTCCCAAAGCAGCTGGGACTACAGGCACCCACTACAATGCCCGGCTACTTCTAGAGATGGAGTCTCGCTCTGGCTCAGGCTAGTCTTGAACCTGTGAGCTCAGGCAATCCACCCACCTTGGCCTCCCAGAGTGCTGGGATTACAGGCATGAGCCACTGCGCCCGGCCTGAGGTAATGTTTCAGAAAGGTCAGTACCTACTGAAATGGAAGAACAATTGAGAAAGAGCCTTACTGAAATTTTTCTAAGAAGTACCCGAAGCAAGCGAAGAGCCTCAACCCGCCTCTGAGCCAGCAGGTACTTCCGTCCCTCCCACTCCTCCAATGAGTCTGGCTCCTGTGGTTCCTCGGCTTTGGCTTTGTTCTTCTGTTTCCTCTGCCGGTGTCTGTTCCTTTCCTTCAAGGCTTGCTTTCTGACCCTGGCTTTCCTCTTCTTTTCCTGGGCTTTCTTCTCATCTTTTCTTCTCCTGTTCAATCATTAGGATGAAACCATTCAGAAAGTATTTATTAGGCATTGATTGGATCTCCACCTCACTCCTTCCCTGTGCCAGCAGAGGGCAGATAGCTAGGTTTCCAGGGATCGCCCACAACCCCAGGGACTGGCATAGACCACTTGTGACCAAAGAACAACACTGTTAAGCATAGTCAAGGGAGAAAGACATTTTGTCGGCCAAACAGAAGCATGTAAAGGAGACCTTATGCGGAGATTGAACATAAAAGAAAAAAAGCCTACAAAATTCAAAAGAGGGACCTCTAGCCCTAGCTGTCTCAAACCACAGGATCCAGCTTTCACAGAGATGGCCCGTTTTTCTTATGAACAAAACCCCTTATGAGTTGTTTTCATATGGGCAAATAAAGATGAGTCAAGGCACCCAAAATCTTCAAGATGAGAACTGGTCTTTGGCACATATTAACACAGCATATCATCAGAAAAGCATACTGGCTTACAAGAATATGGGCATTTTTTCCTGCCATTTTCTGAAAGACAAAACTTTCAGTTAGACCTATGTGGGAACGTGGGGAAGAGAAAAGAAGGGACAAGTACCAGAGTCAGGATTTGCCAAAACCAGTGGTGCCCATAGCTCAGTGGTTAGGGCGCCAGCCACATACACCAAATTTGGCAGGGTTCGAACCCAGCCCTGGCCTGCTAAACAACGATAACTGCAACAACGACAACAACAAAATAGCCGGGTATTGTGACAGGCACCTGTAGTCCCAGCTACTTGGGAGGCTGAGGCAAGAGAATTGTTTAAGCCCAAGAGTCTGAGGTTGCTGTGAGCTGTGACGCCACAGCACTCTACCAAAGGCAACAGCTTGAGACTGTGTCTCAAAAAGAATTTGCCAAAACCCAGATGATCTAAATTGGATGCTCAGCTAGAATTTTGAGGGGAACAGTTTCCTTACAGGGCTCAAGCTCTGGCCAAATTTCACAGATAACTTATAGCCTCAAGTAACTCCTATCACCCTACCAGCCAAAAAAGTGAGGAACACAGGGATGAACATTCTTTATCTCCTTTTTTAAAGGGCTACAATTTACATGAAAGTTGGGAAGAATAAATATGCATGAGGAGGGGCCAAGATATAAAATTGGTAATCCACCAGCCCCTTTTAGGCCCCAAACTTGAGCCAAGGATAAGCTCAAAAATAAATACAGAGGCCCCTTAAAATCATAAGTACTTTAAGTGAACAAGAAAAACGGTCCCAACAAAGCCATGCCTTCTTGTCTATCGGTTAGTTTGATTATTGACTATTTTATGGAAGAAACTCTTTTCCAGATCTATTTTTTTTTTTTATTTTAAAATGGTAGGCTAAGTAATATTGGTACATTTTAGGTAAATTGGTAAAATTTTTAATTTGGCAGGCTAGAGTTTTCATTATAAAAGTTCCTGGTCCTTTTTCTTTAAAAAAAAACAAACAAACAAAAAAAAATCATTTCTTTCCAGGTATCTTAATCTGTTTCATCCCATTATTCCTCATTATTCATTCTCCCTGAAAAATATATTTTATTGTCTCCCTCTGTCACCCAGGCTAGAGCACAGTGGCACGATCACAGCTCACTGCTGCTTTAAACTCCTGGGCTCAAGATATTCTCCTGCCTCGGTTTCCTGAGTAGCTGAAACCGTACGCGTGCACCACCACGCCCAGCTAGACAGACATAATGTTTGAAGTCTCTGGTTTTCAACTGTTTGTCATTTTGATTTTGTAACAGCACAGTCAAAAGACTATAGTCTTCAGTGGAGTTTTCCAATCGGTGCCAATTCCTGCCCCCCCCCACCTCAATGTTATCTATCAAGTCTAGCCCTTCACCCAAAGAGATTAATCCATAAATCAAAAGAAAAAGAACCTTTGTCACTGAAGTTGTTCTACACACCTTTCAGCCACTTCCTCTTCTCTTTTCTTTTCCTTTTTTCTTTCTTCCTCCAGCTCCTGCAATTTTAGCCTTTCCTGATTTCTTTTCCTTATAGCTCCTTCACTGAAGTGTTTGGTTGTATCAAACATAACCTGCCCCCAAACAATTCAAAGGTTCGTTAGAAAAGTTTTCTAGCCACCTGGGCATGTCCCAAGGCCAGACAGAGAAAATGAAGGTGGTACAAGGCAATTCAAAATCAAATGAATTCAAAATGTCCTCTCTGCATCCAAGTAGCCATGCTGTTTCACTTCTTCTCAGCTACTGAAGAATAATACTTATAGACTCCAGGATTCTTCTATAGCAGAACCCTTGAATAAGTATATCAAGTCCTCACCTTAACTTTACACAATTTTATTTAACAATCAGACTTCAATATAGCTATTTTTAAAAAAAGCCTTGAGGGGTTTACTTTACATATAGTCATCGACCACACCACAGTGCCATTATAGGCACAGGCTAAGAGATGTCACTATATTACCTTTGGTTTGTTAAGATCAACTGAGTTGATGTATTTTTTTTTTTTTTTTTTAGTCACCAGAGATGAAAATAGTCAGAAAATGTACGTGGGGGAGGGAGAAAGCAAAAATGCAAGAAAACTGACCTCATGAGACATAATGCCTGACTCTTGTGATGATTAGAGTACTTTTCAAATCTTGAGATAATGTGAAAGTCAGACTGTATCACTACAAAATTGATTTGCTTAAAAAAATAAAAGGAGGCAGAAGAAGCTATTTATGTATGTCTAAGAATGCTAAACAAATTCATGATCATGGTTAGCTTTGAGAGGAGGGAGGGTAATGGGACTGAGGATGAGCACGTGCAGGAGGAGTGGTCTCTCATTTAACAGCCATGTTTTATTTTTAAGCTGAGCAATGGTATGTGGGTGGTCATTATAGTAATTGCCATATCTTTTGCCTGACTGAACAGCTTATAATTTAAAAATATTCATTTTTGGTGTGTTCCCACTTAATGGGCACAATGTAAGAGTATATGGCACACCTCCTGGGTGCAAGACACAACTACAAGAGGGACTTTAGCTGAAAAATGCAGACATTGTAACCTAATCATTTGTACCCTCATTAATCTGAAATTAAAAAATAAAAGGCACTTGCACCAGATAATAAAAATAAATAAATAAATATATTACTTTTAATGTAAGTAGCTATACACAAATACACATGGGCGTGCACACACTCACACTTATACACTGGAAGCTGAAAGTCCAAGCTCATGCTAAAGACTGATGTCAAGATGAAGGAGGGTTTAGTTACATCTTTTCCACTGCTGGGTTAAAACTTCAAAAAGGAGATGACCAAAGCATGCAAACACCAATGAAGCGACGTGATTTAGGAAGAAAAGGATCCAAGTTTCTTAGGATTATGTTTTAGCAACTTACCTGACAGGCATCCTGAAAATGTAAGTTGTGACCCCAGGAGTAAAGAGGGAAAAAAGTTCTCTCCATGTGGTTTCAAACTGTGTGGATTCCTCTCTCTCTCTCTCTCTCTCTCTCTCTCTCTCTCTCTCTCTCTCTCTCTCTCAGCAACTTGTCAAATACAATAAGCGTATGAGGTAATTCCACAGGGGTCACGATGAAGTCTTTTAATGCCCTCAAGAAGTTGAAACAGGGCCTCAGTTTATAACAACTATCACTTTAAAATCACAGCTGGCAGGATGCCTGACAGCATAAGAATTGAGTGTTCAAACCAGGATTCTTTTTCTTCCTAAACATCATTTTATTAAGAACAACACAGTCTTTATACTAGCAATTGATCAGAGCCTATTAGGGGCTAAGGAAAATTATTCTAAAGGCGTCCTTCCAGCTTTTAGTTAGGACCACCTGAGCATTGGAAAATGAACAAAACTCTGGCTACTTACCTTAATATTACATGCTAGAGCTTTCCCATCATCTCCTTTAAGCATCAGTTTCATTCCTCGAAGGGACTCCATGGCTTTTACAAAATCAGTTGACTCCTGGTACTGTATGAAGGCCTCAAATGTCTGCAAACCAAAGTTAAAGCCCCCAAAGCTCCCACCTGTCATCACTTCTCTGTAGGGGTCAAGCATAGGGATATCCACATTCTTGATCTTCCCAAAACTTTCAAAAACCACCCGGAGGATCTCTTCACATGGCTTCTCCCCACTGGAACCTTTAGGTGCAAACCATTTGCAGGGTAAGCCTTCAAAATATATAGAATCTGGGCTTTTATCATGGTTTTGCTCTTCTGCCTCATCAATCAACAAGGCCTCTTTGTCCTTGGGGAAGTGTTCCCACTCTCCCTGAGCATCTGTGACTACTACTTTTAAGTCTGTTTTCAAGCCATTTAGCTTGATGATCTTCCCATGTAATTTTGCCTTCAGGATCTGAACCAAACTTCGGTTTTCAGCCTCACCCTCAAATCGGATAAAGTCTTTTGTACTCTTGGAGAGCCGAACTGTGGTGAACTGGTCTGGACAAATCAAGCTCTTCAGCTGGTCAAGAACTTCCCAGTTAGAGAAGGGCCTTACAGGTTCGAGACTCTCTGGTAGCAAAACGTTGATCATCAGTTTTGCTATGGGCTTGAGGTAGAGGTGCTGAGCTGCACAGAGCTCTGTTGCCTCTGAGTTATCATATACCACTGTGACTGTCATGTTGTCTTCAGGATACCTTAGAGGGCAAAAGAGAAAATTTTGATACAAATGGAGCAATACACAAGATTTAGATTGGGAAATGGTGCTAGCATTGCTGAAATTAGGTCAAGATTGATAGGAGAAAGTATACCATGGGTAGAATTGATATCTTACAACTCCTAGAACTAAATGATTACAGCACGGTTGTACAAAAAAGTCAATAGCTGTCCCATATACCAAGAATGGACAAGCACAGTTTGAAATTTAAGGCTCAGCGCCCATAGCTCAGTGGTCAGGGTGCGGGCCACATACACTGGGGCTGGCAGGTTCAAACCCAGCTAGGGCCTGCTAAACATTAATGACAACAACAACAAAAAATAGTTGGGCATTGTGGTGGGCGCCGGTAGTCCCAGCTACTTGGGAGGCTGAGGCAAGAGAATCACTTAAGCCCGAGAGTTTGAGGTTGCTGTGAGCTGTGACACCATGGCACTCTACTGAGGGTGATAAAATGAGACTCTGTCTCAAAAAAAAAAAAAAAAAAAAAAAAAAAAAAAAACAAAGAAAAGGAAAGAAATTTACAACTCAATACCATTTACATGAACACAAAAAATAATGAAATACTTATAAATCTAAATATGTGTAAGATCTATAAAACTCTGATGAAGGACATCAAAAAAGAACTAAACATGAATAAGAAGAGTCGGTTCTTTCCAACTTGATCTGTAGATTCAAAGTAATTGCAATCAAAATCTCAGCTAGTTATTTTGTCGATATTGACAAACTGATTCTAAAGTTTACTTGGAGAGGAAAAAGACCCAGAATAACTAATTTAATATTGAAGGAGAAGAACAGAGTTGGAGGACTGACACTATCCAACTTCAAGACTTACTATAAAGCTACAGTAATCAAGACAGTGTGGTATTGGCAAAAGAACAGACAAATAGATCAATGGAACAGAATAGAGTGCCCAGAAATAGGCCCACATACATCAACTGATCTTTGAAAAAATGAGCAAAATCAATAAAATGGAGCAAAAATAGTCTTTTCAACAAATGGTTCTGGAACAATTTGACATCCACATGACCTTGGACATAGTGATGACTTTTTAGATGTAACACTAAAGTCACTATCCATAAAATAAATAACTGACAAGCCTCACTTTGTTAAAATTTAAAACTTTTGAGAGCTGAATACGACCTCTCTCCTCTGCTGCAAGAACCCATTGCAGTGGTCCCTCTCCCTATCTCTATGGCTCCCTTTGAATAAAGTCTGTCTTACTATTTTAAAAGTAAATAAATAAATAAAACTTCTGATTTGCAAAAGACAGTGTCAAGAGAATGAAAAGATAAGATACAGACTGGGAGAAAATACTTGCAAAAGATATAAAGGACTATTATCCAAAATATACAAAAAACTCCTAAAACTCAACAATAAAAATACAATCTGATTTTAAAATGGGCCAAAGCCTTAACAGGCACCTCCCAAAGAGGATATACAGATGGATAAAAGTCTATGAAAAGATGCTCCACATCATATGTCATCAGAGAAATAGAAATTAAAACAACAGTGAGGTAACATCCCATACCTGTCAGAATGGCCAAAATCAAGAACACTGACCACACCAAATGCTAATGAGGATATGGTATAACAGAAACTCTCATTCATTGCTGGTGGGAATGCAAGATGGTACAGACACACTGGAAAACAATTTGGAGGTTTCTTATAAAACTCATGTAAGAAACTCTTGACATACAATCACAATCTAGCAATCATGCTCCTTGGTATTTCCCCCAGACAGTTGGAAATCTATGGCCATAGACAAACCTGTGCACAATGTCTACCGCAGCTTTCTTTATAATCGCCAAAACCTGGAAGCAACCAAGGTGTTTCTTGGTAGGTGAGTGGAGAAAATGTGTGGTTCATCCAGACAATAAAATATTTTTCAGACCAAAAAAGAAATGAGTTATCAAGCCATGAAAAGACACAGAGGAGACTTAGGTGCATATTAGTAAGTGAAAGATGCCAGTCTGAAAAGGCTACATACTGTGTGATTCCAAGTGTGTGACATTCCAGAAAAGGCAAAACTATAGAGACAGTAAAAAGATCAGTGGTTGCCAAGGGGTCCAGGAGAAAGAGGAATGAATAGGCTGACCACAGGGGATTTTTAAAGGGCAATGAATCCTAGCGCTCTGGGAGGCTGAGGTGGGCAGATTGCCTGAGCTCATAGGTTCAAGACCAACCTGAGCAAGAGTGAAACCCCATCTCTAAAAATAACCACACATTGGGGCGAGCACCTCTAGTCCCAGCTACTCGGGAGGCTGAGGTAAGCAGATCACTTGAGCTCAAGAGTTTGAGATTGCTGTGAGCTATGATGTCACAGCACTCTACCAAGGGTGACAAAGTGAGACTGTCTCCACACATACACACAAATGTATGTGTATATATATATATAAATTTATATATATATATATATACTGTATCATATTACAATGATGAATTCATATCATCTATTACACATTCATTCAAATTCATAGAATGTTCAATACCAACAGTGAATCATAACTATGAATTTTGAGTGATGATGTGTTGATGTAGGTTCATTGATTGTAACAAATGTGCCCCTCTGCTGGGGGATGTTGATAATGGGGAAGGCTGTGCAGAGACTACATGGGAATTCTCTGTACCTTCTGCTCAATTTTTCTGTGAACCTAAAACTTCTCTAAAAATTAGTCTGTTAAAATAATAGTATCTAATATTTATTTAATAGTATTTGTTTGACATGTTTTAGAGTTTTCAAAGAGCTTCTGTGTATTGTGTCTCAGTTTTTTTAACCATAAAAATAGAGATAACAGGATTTGAGTGAGAATTAAAGGAGCACATGCACGTCAAATCCCTAGACTAGTGCCTGGCACACTGGAAGCTCTCAATAAATGTAAGTGATGAATATTATTTAGTATAGTACTAGTCTTTATTTCACTTGAGTCATGAAATAACCTGTGAGTAGGTGTTTTCATGCCTATTTTATAATGTCAAAATAAGACAGATTTGGGAAAATTAAATGACTTGCCCACACATGGAGACTCCAAAATTCAAAATCTCCAATATATTGTACAATTGATCTCCAATGTAAAGTCTTATAAAAAACCTGCTGGGGATGGTACAGAAACAGGGAAAAGGTGGTACGTGAATGTGCACCCAACTGAGAGTTCTAAACCACGAGCTGATTTAGCATCTTTTTTTTTTTTTTTTTTTTTCTGAGTCAGTCTTACACTGTTGCCCTGGGTAGAGTGCTGTGGCATTATCATAGCTCACAGCAACCTCAGTCTCTCGGGCTCAAGAGATCCTCTTGCCTCAGCCTCTGGAGTAGCTAGGACTACGGGCACCCACCACAATACTTGGATATTTTTTCTATTTTTAATAGAGACGCGGTCTTGCTGTTGCTCAGGCTGGTCTTGAACTCCTGAGCTCAAGCAATCCACCTGCCTTGGCCTCCCAGAATGCTGTGATTACACGCATGAGCCACCATGCCTGGCCTGACTTAGCATCCTTTGTCCAGGTTGGTTTCTAAGTCTTAAATGAATTTATCTAACCTTAATTCCTCCAGTCTATTGACTTTAACTAAATTAATCTCTAAGTTCAAGCGAAGAGAAGACAATTTCTTCTAATAAGTGGCAAAGTGAATTTGCCCTCTACTTTGGGACTGGAAAAACCCCAAACATGAGTGCTTGCTGGCATTTCATATTAACAAACTCTTTGAAACTATCCTAAAGTGAATAAGATCACTAATGCTGGGAATTAGAGATTTAATAAGCTTCTATTTTCTTACTTCAAATAGCATTTCCTAGTAAAGGAATTTTCTTTCTGAGTGGATATACTCAGACTATGGCACCAAAATTTCTCATTAATATCAACCTTAGATTTAGACCCAAACATATATAGACAAATGATGGAGATTCTAACATAAAATTTAGTAAAAAAAAAAAATCTTGATTAACTTTATAGGTACATAATTCTTTAATAATGATCCCTAAGTGACGATCCAATTCATCTTCCTTTAGGAGACAAGGTTAGTATAAGCTGATTTCATAAAAGGTCATCAAAATCAGGATCTACAGTTTTAGACTGTAGATAGTATCCTTTATGATAACAACACTGAAATGGGATGATATGAGAAAACAACATGTTTTCTTTCTCCTAAAGCATTATATAAATAGCAAAATGGAAAAAATCCAGTTAGTTTGCTGCAATTTGCAATGAGTAAACACTAAGCTATGTTAGGAGAAAAATTAATTTGATTCTTTCATTAAGATACACTCAACTCTGAAATTTATTTATAGCCAGCAAGTATTTATTTATACAGCCTAATTTAAAGCAACGGTTTTTAAAAAACATTCCAGAAAAAATACACCCAAAATAAAGTTAGTCACTTTAAAGTAATCATTTATTCCAGCTCTCCATTTATTCCAGTGATGCTGCCTTTGTTTTAAACATTGTAGAATGCTTCTCTTGGATTGGTTTCGAAGCTTAGATTACATACTTTTAAATAGCCTTGATGGAGGTCAATTTCTAAATTCTTTATCATGGATCTGATACACGTATTTAGAAATCATCGAAAATTTTCTAGAATCAAGAATGTTGGATAAAACGAATGCCTATGAAGAACAAACTAATTTTCCCAAAAGACTCAAGTGTTTTTGAAAGTAAAGAAAAGGGGGGGGGGGAGGCTCCTTTAAAATCTCCACAACTCATTTCCAGTTTCCCAAGAACAATAATAAATCAAGACATTGATTCTCCTATCTTAAGACCAGACCACAGTTGCTCATGGACTTTAGATCTTAAACTAAAATGTCTAGGGGCTTGACTCCCATAGCTCCGTGGTTCGGGCACCAGCCACATACACTGGGGCTGGTGAGTTTGAACCCAGCCCGGGCCTGCTAAACAGCAATGACAACTACAACAACAACAACAACAGCCGGGCATTGTGGTGGGCGCCTGTAATCTCAGCTACTTGGGAGGCTGAGGCAAGAGAATCACTTAAGCCTAAGAGTTTGAGGTTGCTGTGAGCTGTGATGCCATGACACTCTACTAAGGGCAACATAGTGAGACTCTGTCTCAAAAAATAATAATAAATAAATAAAAATGTCTATGAATATTTCATCTTAAATTACTCTCCCAGAACAGAGGGATAATTTTCAAATATTACCTTAAACAAATATTGAGGACCTACTATGTACCAAGTAGTAGGCTTTTTACATGTATCACAGCTTCAATGCTATAGCAGTGTCACTAGCAACTCTGCCAGGTCACTAAAAATTAACTAGCGTATTGCCTGACACACAGGAGCACAACAATCGACTCCTGGATATGATGCTTCTTCCTGAAAGCGACTTCAGGTCAAAACCTAATGGAAAATAAAGGAGAAAGAGCAGAAGAGAGGGAGGGTGGCAAGAGAGAGAGGGCAGGAAGATCTGTATTTACTGACAAAGAAAGATCCTCATGATACTTTTTAGAAAAAAAAAAGCAAATTGCAGAATAATAATATACAATATGACATTGCTTTGTATAAGTAACTTAAGAAAGTCATAAAAGCAATATAAACACGTGGCCACACATACACACATATATACAGTCAGGAAAGAGGAACATCAAATCGTTAACATTTCCCATGGGGCATAGGAGAGAAATAGATTTTCCCTCTTTACTTTCTACATTTCTTATTGCTTCAATGTTTACATGTGTTAATTTTGTATTATAATCTTTTTAGTTAAAAAGAGGAACTTCAGATGGTAATAACAACCTATTAAAGGGGAGCAGTTTTGCCTGGGCATGGTAGCTCATGCCTGTAATCCCAGCACTTTGGGAGGCTAAGGTGGGAGGATCACCTGAGACCAGGAGTTTGAGACCAGCCTGAGCAACATAGTAAGACCCCATCTCTACAAAAATTTTTTAAAAAGTTAAAGGGAGCAATTTACAACTACTGACAATCTTGTTGAGAAAAAGTGCCCAAAAGATGTATGTATCACGACAGAAGCCTGGGAGATCAAAATAGGACTTTGAATAACAAAGGCTCACTTGGCAAATGCAAGGTTAGCTACACTATAGGCTGTCGGACTTAAAAACAGAGGCATAATTGATATAGAATATACTAACTACACATTTCAACATAAACTGCACATGTAAAAAAGTATACTTTTTTTTTTTTTAATTTGGGAGTTTATCTAACAAAGGACGTGCACATGCTTTTCTTTTGGATTATTCTAAGTCTCCTTTTTTTAAAAATAAAAATTGTATATGGCATAACTTTAGGTTTTACTTTTCCACCAAAAGGCCTTTTATAAAAGAGTAAAGTTAGTCCATTTTTATGTTTATATAACACATTCTGTCTCAGAGTCAACACTACATTTTCTATCTTTTCTATTTTTTATTATCTTTTTTGATAGTCTTCTACTAAATGCCCGTGTTTGCTTTGCTTTGGTTAGATGTAATAATTCTGAAAGTTCAGAAATTTCAGAATGCATATAATTCACTTGCAATCCCTCTAGTATGACTCTCCTTTCATAGCAGTGTTCTCCTGGGGTAGATTCAAGACTTGGTTGGGTTTTGGTGAGCAGGGAAAGAACTATTATCTCCAGGTCACAATTGTTAAGGCTCTGAGCTTTGTCCTCACCCTTGATTTCACCCACTGGCTCACTTGTGTCTCCTACGGAAAGTAGCAGCCCCATCCATAGGGAAGAAAAGGTAAGACAGAGGCGGGAAGGAACAGAAAACACCTGAATGTCATAAAAAGTGGCTGCCCTCCATACCTCTTTCATGTTTACATGGATGGAGCTGGAACATATTCTCCTTAGCAAAGTATCCCAGGAATGGAAGAAAAAGTATCCAATGTACTCAGCCCTACTATGAAGCTAAACTATAGCTTTCACATGAAGGCTATAACCCA
>CAUYPK010132831.1:0-38110 GCA_963574355.1 Loris lydekkerianus
GAATATAAATGTCTTAACACAATAGCTAAGAAAATGCAGTGAAGGCTATGTTAACCAGTTTGATGAAAATATTTCAAATTGTATATAAGAGCAGCACATTGTACCCCATGATTTAAAAAAAATAGTGTATATTCCTTCCATTTAAAAAAGGTATTCACTGTATCAGGTATTGACAGAGGTATGTTAAAAATATTAACCATAACTGCGTATTAATTCATTTATGTATATTGAAAGATAATTGTTATAATAATTCAATTGTTTCTTTCTTTCTTTTTTTCTTTCTTTTATTATTATTATTATATTTGTGTGTGTGTGGTTTTTGGCCGGAGCTGGGTTTGAACCCGCCACCTCCAGCATATGGGGCTGGTGCCCTATTTCTTTGAGCTACAGGTGCTACCCTCAATGTTTTCTTTTTTGGAAGTTATTATATGCATAAAAATTAAAAATGAATGTGTCTTCCTTGGCTGGGTGTAGTGGATCATGCCACATGATTGGTCCTGGCACTTTGGAAGCCTGAGGCAGGGTAGTTTAAGACTACAACATTGGTACCAGACTCGATAGCATGACCCCAACCTTAAAACAAGAAAAAATATATATGTACACACACATATCTTCCAACTAAAACAAGCATTTCATTCGTTTGAATTTACCCTCTTTAGCCTTCCTTCTGATTTTTGCTTTTGCTTTGAAGTCTGTGGTATTTTTTCTATTAATTATGCTGATTAGCTTACTCTGTGTGTATAAATGTATGTTTGTGTGTGTTTGCAGGAGATGCACTTTTCTCACCTTTTTTTTTTTTTAATCCATATGGCATTGTAGTGTGTTAAACATGCCTACAAATTCTTTGATACTCTCACATTGAGTAGCAGAGTCTCATTTTCCTCCCTTTGAACTTTGATTGATTTTAGCACTGGAAGTGACATTCCAGGGTTTTTGAAGCCAGGTCATAAGAAGTTTTACATCCTGTGTTTGGTCTCTGAGAATACCTGTTTTGAAAGACGCCTGCTACCATGTAAGAATTCTGAACACCTTGAGACTGTCATACTGTGACAAAGCTCAAGCTGGACTTGTAAAAGGTCAAATAGATATAGAGAGAATATGAACAAGCCCCCAGCCTTTTTAGCTTCCCAAGCTTAGAGCCTGGACAAGTGGAGAAGAAGCATTCTGGTGACTAATCAATAACCAGTAGTATACTGAATCTGGCTCATGTATTGCTTATGAGAGCTGATTGTGCAAATTTACTCACAAGTCAGCATTCAGTGATGTCACTTTGGTAAGCTGAACTTGGCTACCAAAAAAGGTAACTGATGGTCCTTCCCTTCTGGAAGATGCAAGGACCTTGCATTTTAAAAATCATATTAATCCCTCTTGAATTACATATTGATTTTGTCATGCCTTGAAAATATTTTTAAAACCCACATGATTTGAGGAGCAAGATGGAGGCTGAGTAACAGCTTCCTTGCAACTGGGCACAGTGAGACTGGGGAAAGAAGACTCCAGGTATCTCTGGCTGGTGTGATATGCCCAGAAACATTCCTTTGGGGGCACAGGGTGTCAGCAAGATACTTCTGGACCCCATGAAGAGGATAAAAGCAGTGGAGAACTGGGAAGTGGTTGTGTGTGTTCATTGGGTCTAATCCAGCTGGCAGCTATAAGTACAGCAGCAGTGAGATTGCAAACTGGAAAGGCCTTCCCTGTGAGCTGTTTTGTTTTGTTTGAACTTGGCACTCAGTTGAACTACCTTGGGAGAACTTGGATGAGAGTGCAGAGGACTTTAAACATTTCCAGGGCCCTGGACTGCCCTGCTGAGCCAGACGGAGCTAATAGTGTTTGGCTGTGGGCCGCTTAGAGCCATTGTGGGAAAACTGCTCTGTCAAGCTCCGCCCTAAGGGTTGCAGAACGACAATCAGACAGGAGTAAGTAGTTTAGTGACTGAGCAGCCTAAAGGCAGGGACTGAGACTGGATAAGCGGGAAGCCACTTCAGGAGTGATCCCGGTGACAAGTGCTTTCCTGGGAAAGCTTCTGCTTAGCCAAGACTAACAGTTTAAAGTGCCCTTTGAGCAGGCTGAGGAGAGATTTAGGCTCTCCACCCTGCGGGGTTTGAGAAATCAGCTATACCATTTTGTATAGCTGTATCAGCATTGTGAATATCATCTCATATCCCAGAAGACCGCCTGTTGCCCAGAAAATATTCAGCAAGATATATATATATATATTGCTTCTTTTTTAAAAAAAAATTTTCAACATTTCCTCCTAGATTTTTCTTTTTTCTTCTTTCTTTTCTTCATTTTTCTTGTTTAAATATAATTTTCCACTGTTGCCTTCTTTGGCAACTAGAACCTCATTTTTGCTATTGTTTCTACCTCTATTATTTGGTTTCCCCCCAATTTAATCCCCTAAACTTTTCTGTTTGCTTGTTTTGGTTTGATTTATAGCATTTTTGTCTTTTCTCCTACCTGGTGGAGGTGGGGTACTGTGTCTGAATAGGCTAGCAAAGAGCTGCTGACCTCAAGGAAACCACCCAACTCGGCACCCCAGGAGGTTGTGGGTTTTTAAGGTTGGGTCAAAGTACACTTACTGTACACCTACATTGCTTCTGTCTCCCTCTTTCTGTGTCTCTCTTCTTTTTGTCAATATTCCCTTTTACTACCCCCCTCTCCTTTCTCTTTTCTTTCTTTCTTTTTTTTTTTTTCTTTTTTCTTTTCTTTTTTTCTTTTCTTTTGGTTTTTAAATCTTTTTTTCCTTCTTGCTCTTCAATCTTCTCATTCTTCTGGTCCTGTACCAAAAGGATTCATCAAAACCCTAGGCCAGAGGCATGGTAACTCGAAGAGCAAGAGGAAGTGAAAGGAAAATTAGGGTAATGAAACAGATTAAAAAAAAGAAAAAAACACTCATGAGGAAGAATCAGCAGAAAAATTCTCGCAACATGAAAAACCGTTCCAGAGCAACCCTCCAAAGGACCAGGAAGTAGCTACTGCAGAGGATCCCATCTATAAAGAAATGTTAGAAATAATAGAAAGGGAATTTAGAATATAGATGATGAATACAATGAAGGAAATGATGGAAACAATGAAGAGAACTGCTGGCAAAGTGGAAAATAACCAAAAGTAAATCCAAAAACAAAATCAAATAAGAGATGAATGATATGAAGAATATAGAAAGGATATAGCTGAGCTGAAGGAACTGAAGCAGTCAATTAGGGAACTTAAAGATGCAATAGAAAGTATCAACAACAGATTAGACCATGCAGAAGAAAGAATCTCAGAGGTAGAGGGCAAAGCTCTGGAGATTACTCAGATAGTTAAAGAGGCAGAAAAGAAGAGAGGAAGCAGAATGTTCACTGACAGAATTATGGGACTTTATGAAGCATTCAAACATACGAGTTATAGGTATCCCAGAAGGGGAAGAAGAATGCCCCAGGGGAATGGAAGCCATACTAGAGAATATTACAAATGAAAATTTCCCAAATATCACAAGACATTCTGAAACACTTCTTTCAGAGGGATATCGGATCCCAGGTTGCTTCAACTCTAACAGAGCTTCTCCAAGACACATTGTGATGAACCTGTCCAAAGACAAGGCCAAAGAAAAGATTCTTCAATCTTCCAGGACTACGTACCAGTTGACCTACAGGGGCAAATCCATCAGGGTAACTGCAGACTTCTCCAATGAAACTTTTCAAGCAGGAAGACAAAGATCATTTACCTTTAATCTACTTAAACACGACACTTTCCAGCCCAGAATTCTATATCCTGCTAAGCTAAGCTTTAAAATTGATGGAGAAATCAAATCATTTACTCATGATTTGAACTACCTTGAATTTCCTTGAGGAAATTCGTCACAACAAGACCAGCTCTATAGCAAATACTTCACCTGTTCTCACACTGACCATCACAATGGATCAACAAAAAAGTAAGAACTCAGAAATTAAAGGACAGAACCTAACTTACACAATGATGCAAAAGATAAAACTAAGAAATGGACTCTCACAAAATAAGATGGATAGAACCCTACTATACTTATCAATTATCTCAATAAATGTTAATGGCTTGAATTCCCCATTGAAGAGGCATAGATCGGCTGATTGGATTAAAAAACGCAAGCCATCCATTTGCTGTCTGTAGAAAACACACCTAGCTTCAAAATACAAATTAAAACTCCAAGTCAAGGGTTGGAAGACAATTTTTCAGGCAAACGGAATTCAGAAAGAAAGAGGGGTTGCAATCTTATTTTCAGATACATGTTGATTTAAAGCAACTAAAGTCAAAAAAGGCAAAGATGGTCCCTTTATACTGGTCAAGGGAAAGATACAACAAGAAGGCACTTCAATTCTAAATATTTATGCACCCCAATTCAATGCTCCCAGATTCTTAAATCAGACCTTACTCAGTCTGCACAATACAATATCCTAACACAATAATATCAGGGGACTTTAACAGTCCTCTTACAGAGCTGGACAGATCCTCTAAACAGAAATTAAACACAGGTATAAGGGACTTAAATGAGACCCTAGAACAACTGTGCTTGATAGATGCATATAGAACACTCCATCCCAAGGTTAAAGAATATACATTCTTCTCATCACTGCAAGGAATATTCCCCAAAATTGATCATATCCTAGCAGACAAAACAAACATCAACAGAATCAAAAGAATTGAAATTTTATCTTCCATCTTCTCAGACCACAAGGTAGTAAAGGTGGAACTCAACTCCAACAAAAACATTCAATCCCAGACAAAGGCATAGTAATTAAACAACCCTCTTTTGAATGACAGTTGGGTCCCGGAAGAAATAAAACAAGAAATCATTAACTTCCTTGAGCACAACAACAATGAAGACACAAGCTACTAAAACATGTGGTATGCTGCAAAAGCAGTTCTGAGAGGAAAATTTATTGCTTTAGATGCCTACATTTGAAAAACAGAAGGAGAGCAAAATCAGCAAACTCACAAGCCATCTTATGGAATTGGGAAAAGAATAATAATATAAGCCTAAACCCAGCATAAGAAAAGAAATATCCAAAATTAAATCAGAAATCAATGAAATTGAAAACAAAAGAATCATTCAGAAAATTAATGAAACAAGGAGTTGGTTTTTTGAAAAAATAAATAAAATAGACAAACCTTTGGCAGACTAACTAGAAATAGAAAAGTAAAATCTCTAGTAACCTCATTCAGAAATGATAAAGGGGAAATAACAACTGATGCCACAGACATATAAGAGATCATCTCTGATTACTACCAGAAACTCTATGCCCAGTAATTTGACAATGTGAAGGAAATGGATCAATATTTGGAATCACAGCCTCTCCCTAGACTTAGCCAGGAAGAAATAGAGCTCCTGAACAGACCAATTTCAAGTACTGAGATTAAAAAAAAAAAAAAAAAAAAAAAAGTAAAAAACTTTCAACAAAACAAATGCCCTGTTTCAGATGGCTTCACACCAGAATTCTATCAAACCTTGAAAGAAGAGCTTATTCCTGTACTACAGAAATCATTCCAAAAAACTTAGGAGGAAAAAATCTTCCCCAACACGTTCTATGAAGTAAACCTCACACTGATACCAAAACCAGGAAAAGACCCAACTAAAAGGAGAATTTGAGACTAATTCCACTAATAAACAGATGCAAAAATTCTCAATAAAATTCTAGCCAATAGATTACAGCTTATCATCAAAAAAGGCATACATCATGATCATGTAGGTTTCATCCCAGGGGTGCAAGGCTGGTTTAACATATGCAAGTCTATGAACGTTATTCACCGTATTAACAGAAGCAAAAACAAAGACAATATGATCCTCTCAATAGATGCAGAAAAAGCATTTGATAAAATCCAGCATCCTTTTCTAATTAGCACACTGAAGAATATAGGCATAGGTAGCACATTTCTTAAACTGATCAAAGCTACTTATGACAAACCCATAGCTAATATTTTACTCAATGGAATAAAACTGAAAGCTTTTCCTCTTAGAAATGGAACCAGACAAGGTTGTCCTCTGTCACCACTATTCAGATAGTGCTGGAAATTCTAGCCAATACAATTAGGCAAGACAAGGAAATAAAGGGCATCCAAATGGGAGCAGAGGAGGTCAAACTCTCCCTCTTTGCTGATGATATGATCTTGTACTTAGAGAACCCCAAAGACTCAACCAAAGTATTTCTGGAAGTCATCAAAAAATACAGTAATGTCTCAGGATATAAAATCAATGTCCACAATCAGTAGCCTTTGTATACACCAGTAACAGCCAATATGAGAAGCTAATTAAAGACATAACTCCCTTTGCCACAGCTTCAAAGAAAATGAAATACCTAGAAATATACCTAAGAAAAGAGGGAAAGGACCTTTATAAAGAAAACTAGGAAACTCTAAGAAAGGAAATAACAGAGGGTATTAATAAATGGAAGAACATACCATGCTCATGGCTGGGAAGATTTAACATTGTGAAAATATCTATACTTCCCAAAACAATCTACTGATTCAATGCCATCCCTATTAAAATACCAACATTGTAATTTCAAGACTTGGAAAAAATGATTCTGCATTTTGTATGAAACCAGAAAAAACCCTGTATGGGTAAGGTACTTCTGAGTAATAAAAACAAAGCCGGGGGCATCAATATCCCAGATTTTAGGCTGTACTACAAAACCATAGTGGTCAAGAGAGCATGGTACTGGCACAAAAATAGAGACATAGACATTTGGAATCAAATAGAAAACCAGGAAATGAAACTTACATCTGACAACCACCTAATCTTCAATAAACCAAACAAGAACATGCACTGGGGGAAACAGTCCCTATTCAATAAATGGTGTTGGGAAAACTGGATATCTACATGTAAAAGACTGAAACTGGACCTACACCTTTCTCCACTCGCAAAAATTGATTCAAGATGGATAAAGGACTTAAATTTAAGGCATGAAACAATAAAAATCCTCAAAGAACGCATAGGAAAAACATGGGAAGATATAGCCTTGGGCAAAGATTTCATGAAGAAGAGTGCCGTGGCAATTGCAACAATAACAAAAATAAACAAATGGGACTTAATGAAACTGAAAAGCTTCTGTACAACTAAGGAGACAACAACCAAGGAAATAGACAATCTACACAATGGAAAAGGATATCTACATATTTTGAATCAGAGAAAAGCTTAATAACTAGAACCTATAGAGAACTCAAATTAATCCACATGAAAAAAACTACAATCCCATATATCAATGGGAAAGAGGCATGAATAGAATCTTCTCCAAAGAAGACAGATGAATGGCTAACAAACATATGAGAAAATTCTCATCATCCCAAATTATTAAAGAAAAGCAAATACATCTCTCCTCTCGCCCCCTTCCCCCCCTTGAGATACCATCTAACCCCAGTGAGAATGGCCTACATCACAAAATTCTCAAAATGGCAGATGCTGGCATGTATGTGGAAAAAAGGGAACACTTTTACACTTCTGGTGGGACTGCAAACTAATACAACCTCTTTGAAAGGAAGTATGGAGAATCCTCAAAAAACTCAAGCTAGACCTCCCAGTTGATCCTGCAATCCCATTAATAGGCATAATACCCAGAAGGGAAAAAATACATTTATCATAAAGACACTTGCAGCAGACTGTTCATTGCAGGTCAATTTACAATTGCCAAAATGTGAAAACAGCCTAAATGTCCACCAACCCAGGAACGGATTAACAAGCTGTGGTATATGTACACCATGGAATACTATTCAGCCATTAAATAATTGAGACTTTATAGCCTTTGTATTAACCTGGATGAAAGTGGAACACATTATTCTTAGTAAAGCATCACAAGAATGCAGAAGCATTAAACCTATATACTCATTTTTGATATGAGGACAATTAATGATAATTAATGACAAGGTGGGGGTGGGGCAAGGGGAAAGCAGAGAGAGAAAGAAGGAGGGAGGGTGGGCAAAAGGAAGAGCAGAGAGAGGGAAGGAGGGAGTGGGGTGGGGTGTTGGTGTGTGACACACCTTTTGGGGGAAAGCACAATTGTAAGAGGAACTTTACCTAACAAATGCAATTAGTGTAACCTGGTTTCTTGTACATTCATTGAATTCAAAACAATAAAAAAATAAAGAAAAGAAAAATAATAAAATAAAATGACTCAATGAAAAATAAATAAATAGTGGATATACAAAAAAAAAAAAAACCCTCCACATGATATTGTTATGTCACAAAATGAACATAGTTTTAAATGTACTTCCACATTTTCCAGTTTTGCTCCTCTCCTTTACTTCTCAAACCTCAGATCTTTCATCAGAAATCACCATCTTTCCAGGATGGAATACATTGAAATTTCTTGTCTACCAGATGTTGACGAAGAGCTATTTCAGTCATTGGTTATCAGAAAATATATTTTCTTCATCATAATTCTTGGAAGACTTTTTTTAAATGAAGATTTAATCTTAGGTTGGCATTTTCCCCACAGCATGTTGAAAATATTATTCTAATGTCTACTGGCTTTCATTATTGCTGTCAAGAATTCAGCTGTTAATCTGTCATCCCTTTAAAGATAGTTCATGGTTTTCTTTGTCTCTGATATTTTTCAGTTTTATGATGATATGCCTCAGTGAATTCCCAACAATAAAAAAAGTCGTTAAGATGGCACAATTTATGTGTACTTTATCACAGTAAAAATTTAGGAATATAAGTTTGTCATATACATACACCATGATGATAATGGTTACTTTCAGGGCTTGGGAGGCTTCAGTGGTATCAGTAAGATTTGATTTTTGAGAATGAGAATATATTCAGAAGTTCCTTGAGTGATTAAATTTTTGAAAAATGACATAACAATAGAAGTATTCACTGGCAGACACTCTTCAGTCTTTAGATCTATAATTCAACTGGTTCATGGAGCCCCCAACTATGTCCAGCTGAGACTTGGGATGCTGGGGGGGGGGGAGGGTGTGGCATTGAAATCAATCACATAGAGTCACTCCCCCTGCAATATTTCTATTCCACAGTTTTACAATGATACTGGAGAAGAAGAAAAAAATTCATGACTTGGGGTAATGTCCTCAAAATATTCTGTGAATAAAACAGTATGCCAGTATGGTCCCCTCATGGGGAACATAGTGATATTCGATCTCTACAAAAAATGTACATATTAGCCAGTTATGGTGGCATGTGCCTGTTGTCCCAGCTGCTTGGGAGGCTGAGACAAAAGGATCATTTGAGACCAAGAGCTGAAGGCTGCAGTGAGCTGGGCTGATGCCACTTCACTCCAACCTGGGCAACGGAGAAAGACATTGTATCAAAAAAAAAAAAAAAAAAAAAAAAAAAATCAGTGTGTAGTGTATGAGCTCAATTACATTTAAAAAATTACATACTTCACCCTGGCATAGAATAAGTGCTCAGAATGTGGCAGTAGTTATTACTATTCCTACGGGTAACCACCTCCAAGATGGCTGTCTATGATCCTTATCTGCTGTAGTCACTCCCCTGTTTAGTACCTTTAAAAAAGAATTATGACCTCCAAAAATAGTGCACCACCAGAAGAAATTAAAAAAAAGGGGGGGGGGATGATAAAAGGCATTGTTTTGTTTTGTTTTATTTTGTCTGAGACAAAGTCTCACTCTATCACCCCTGAGTAGAGATTATCATCATGTACCATCATGGCTCCCAGCAAGGTCAATCTCTTGGTCTCAAGTAATCCCCTTGCCTCAACTTCCTGAGTATCTGGGAACACAGATGCTGAGCACAGGACTGCTAGAGGCCATTGTTTTGAACAAAACTTTTGCAGTATGCCTCAACAGACCAGATAAATAATCAAAATGGAGTCGCCCATGCTCAAGTATCCAGTGTTTTAATCCTTACAACAAAGAGTAACTTGAGGTCACCTGATGTTAACTAATCTGTTCTAGTGGCCTCCCTCTCCTTGCCTTATAAGAAAAGGAACTTTGAAATGAACAATCCATTGTTTGTTATGTTTCTGCTTTTTTCAGCCCTTTTTCTATCTGCTTTCTCTTCTTCTTGAATCACTGGAACACTTACTCTATTCCATAAAATGAAGTGTTGCCCAATTCTAGAATTCCAATAAAGTCAACCCAGACCTTTAAACTAAATTTGTTGTATTATTTTTGTCTTTTGACAGTTCACTTCCACATTGAGGAGTACTGAGCTGTATAATCAATAAGACATGGTAGAAATGATGGGATGTGACTCAGAAGACTTTGTTGTAAAGTCTTCTGTAAAAGCCAACAACCATGTGGTGAGGATGCTCAAGCAGTCCTATAGAGAGGCCCCTATGAAGAAGAACTGAAGCCCCCTGTACCCTCCTGTCAACAGCCAGCACTGATTTGCCAGACATATACAGAGAACATCTTGTAAATAGATTCCTCAGCCCCAGACAAACCTCCAGATGACCTCATCCCTCATTGATGTCTTGACTGTAATTCATGAGAGACCCTGAACCAGAACTACCCAGCCAAGCTTTTCCATGCTTCCTGGCTATGGAAACCAAGGAAGATAAGAAATATTAGCGGTTGTCTTAAATGGCTGCCTTTTTGAGTAATTTGTTACATAGCAATAGATACCTAATTCATTCCCTTTTTGTATCTTCCCCTGTCCCCATTCTCACCTCAGAGCCAGTACAGAAGGAAGAAGTAAGTAGAATTCAACAGGGCAGAGAACACATCTGTTATGTTGTCTGGGAACTGAGAACAGATGAGGAGAGACATGGGTCAGAGAGGCTGCATATGCTCCAATGTCATCATGGGGCTGGTCAGCTACCCTCAGTCCTACAGGTCTCTCATCTCTTTGGAGAAGGAGATGGTTTAGTAAAAAGGTCCCATTAAAGCTTGGAGGACCAGTATCTGGGTTAAGTCATGGCAGTTCCCTTTGTCTTTCTGGGAAATGGAATGATAACACCAGCCACACAAACCATCAGAGAGAACTAAGTGTAGACTAAAAATGGACAGGGTTTATGACCCTGAATTGTCCCTAAGGGCTGTAGGGGCAGGGAGGGGACCTGTTCGGGGCCCTGATCTTCCTCCATGGGAAGCCTCCAGGTCAGGTCAGGTGGGAGAATAACCTGCACATTCTGAAGCTCAGAGAGGTTAAGAAACTTTCCCCATGTTACATAGCTTGCGAAAGGCAGAGCCTGAAGGCACATCAGGAATGATGTGAATATTTCAACATTGAGACCTGAGTGAGGGGTGGCTTAGCCAGGTCTTTCAGAGAATTCTCCACAGACCAGCCCCAGGAGCTGGTTGGGACAGTTCAGCTGATCTCAGAACCACCCTCCAGAATGAGGTGCTTCTTCTGGGTAGACCTTGCTGACTGTGGGCTAAATCCAGCCCCCAACTGATAAATCTGGTAAGAGAAAGAGAACTGGACATAGAGTCAGCAGTCAAGCTGGACAAAGTGTCAACAGTTTCACTGTACGCTTGCCTGAGTCACGTCCCTTCTTTTTGGGTCTTGCTTTCCTAATCTTGCACATGGATCCTTAAAAGACCTTCTTTGTTCTCCTCAACTCCAGAAGAGCTGATAGCCTTTTTCTTTAGAAACATGAGGGTGTATTTCACCCTGGACTAAGCATTAAATTAATCCTAACATGACACTGCTGTTATACACAGTTCCTAAGTGAGGAAATGGAGGCCACAATGGTGATGTGATTTAGTCAATAAGAACAATTATTTTTTTCTTTCTTCTTTCTTTCTTTCTTTCTTTCTTTCTTTCTTTCTTTCTTTCTTTCTTTCTTTCTTTCTTTCTTTCTTTCTTTCTTTTCTGAAACAGAGTCTTACTCTGTTGCCCCAGCCTAGAATGCCATAACATCAACCTAGCTCACAGCAACCCAAACTCCTGGGCTCAAGCAATCCTCCTCCCTCAGCCTTCCAGAAAGTTGGGAGTATAGGCCCTGGCCCACAATGCCTGGCTCTTTTCTATTTTTAGTAAAGACAGTGTCTCACTTTTACTCAGTCAGGTCTCAAACTCTTGAGTTCAAGCAATCCACATGCCTCTGCCCCTGAAAGCAATAGGATTATAAGTTGTGAGCCACTGTGTTAGGCCAGCAATACTTGATCCCAATTCTTGATGAAAGTTGTCTCATAAAAGGATCCTCCCAGGACTAAGTGAAATGTCTTTTTCCCAATATAGGGCCCCCTTTTATATTGAACTTTATATGAACTAGCAGGTTAAAGTGAGATGTGTAAATAGTGCCATAATGGTCATAGTGAGTCGTTTACTGGACTTTGGAGATTAAGAAGAGGGAGAGGAGCTAAACAGAGGGAAACAAGCTTTAAAAATTACCTGTTGGGGACAGAGCTCACTTTTGGGTAATGGCTACACTAAAAGCCCTGACTTCACCACTGTAAAACTCATCCATGTGTCCAAAAACTACTTACATCCCCTACATGTAATATTTTTTTAAAAAAAGAAGAGATATTAAAAAATAACTAACAACTTTATTGAGCTATAATTTAAGTGCAAATTCACACTTGAACATTTAAGACTTTTCCCCTAGCATTTTTTTTTTAAAGATCCATGCAATTCAAGAAACACAACTCTTTAAGTCCATAGGAATTTTAAGCTGGATTTCAAGATATTCCTCTTTCCCTTCTATATTGTTAAAGTATTGATGATATTTACCTTTAAGTGCTTGTCACTGAAAGAGAAATAAAATTCTTCCTGTTGATTCCCATGGGAAAAATCAAGTGGCTATGTCTACAAAGTAGCTCATTCAGCCAATTTTTTTTTTCTTTTTAATTGTTGGGGATTCATTGAGGGTACAAAGAACCAGGTTACATTGATTGCATTTGTTAGGTAAAGTCCCTCTTATAATTGTGTCTTGTCCCCAAGAAGTGTGTCACATATCGTGACCCCCCCCTCCCTCCTTACCAGTCCCTGTACCTCCTTCCCCTATCACCCTCCTAGTACTAGGTTATCATTGGTCCTCCTATTAGTATTGAGTACATAAGATCCTTGCTTCTCCTTTCTTGTGATGCTTTACTAAGAATAATGTGTTCCAGGTCCATACAGTTAAATTACAAAATATGTAAAGTCTCCATCTTTTTAATGGCTGAATAGTAGTCTATGGTGTGTACACATACCACTACTTGTTAATCTAGTCCTAGGTTGGTGGGTATTTAGGCTGTTTCCACATTTTGGCAATTGTAAATTGAGCTGTGATAAACAGTCTAGTGCAAATGTCCTTATGATAAAAGAATTTTTTAATGGAATTGGAAAAATAAGAACAATTTAATCCTAAACCCAGGAGAAGAAAAGAAATACCCAAAATCAAACCAGAGATTAATTAAATTGAAAACAATAGAATCATTCAGAAAACTAATAAATAAAAAGCCGATTGTTTGAAAAAATTAATACAATAGACAAAACTTTTAGCCAAAGTAGACACAGAAAAGTAAAATCTCTAGTAACCTCAATCAGAAACTATAAAGGGGAATTAACAACAGATGCTGCAGAAATACAAGAGATTAACTCTGAGTACTACAAGAAACTCTATGCTGAGAAATTTGACAAAGTGAAGGAAATGGATCAATATTTGGAATCACACCCTCTCCCTACACTTAACCAAGATGAAATAGATCACCTGAATAGACCTATTTCAACACTGACATCAAAGAAACAATAAAAACCTCCCAACAAAAAATGTCCTGGCCCAGCTGGCTTCACACCAGAATTCTCTGAAACCTCCAGTGAAGAGCTTATACCTATACTGCAAAAATCATTCCAAAAAATTGAGGAGTAAGGAATCTTTCCCAACCCTTTCTATGAAGCAAACATCACCCTGATACCAAAACCAAGTAAAGACCCAACTAAAAGGAGAAGTTCAGACCAATTTCACTGAGGAATATAGATACAAAAATTCTCAACAACATTCTATCCAATGGAGTACACCTTCTCTTGAAAAAAGTCATATAGCATGGTCAAGTAGAGTCATCCCAGGGATACAAGGCTGGTTTAATATACGCAAATTCATAAACATAATTCGCTATATCAACAGAAGTCAAAACAAAGACCATATGATTCTCTCAATGGATGCAGAAAAATATTTGATAAAATTAAATATCCTTTTAAAATTAAAACCCTGAACAATATAGGCAAAGGTGGCACATTTCTTAAACTGATTGAAGCCATCTACAACAAACCCACAGCTAATATTTTACTGAATGGTGTAAAAAGGAAAGCTTTTCCACTTAGACCTGGAACCAGAAAAGGTGGTCCTCTATATTCAACATAGTCCTGGAAGCCCATCATCAGAAACAAAAATAACCTCCAGTTTTTATTACAACCGTATATATTTTGAGCATTTAACTTTAAAGTTATTTTCAATAGTGGCTGAATGGTATTCCATGGTATACATACTATTCAGCCACCAAAAACGATGGAGATGGCTTAGCACCTGTGGCTCAAGCGGCTAAGGTGCCAGCCACATACACCTGAGCTGGCAGGTTCGAATCTGGCCTGGGCCTGCCAAATAACAATGGCAGCTGCAACCAAAAATAGCTGGGCATTGTGGTGGGCACCTGTAGTCCCAGCTACTTGGGAGGCAGAGGCAGGAGAATCGCTTGAGCCCAGGAGTTAGAGGTTGCTGTGAGCTGTGATGTCACAGCACTCTACCCAGGGCAACAGGTTGAGGCTCTGTCTCAAAATAAATAAATAAAATAAAATAAAATAAAATAAAATAAAATAAAATAAAATAAAATAAAATAAAATAAAATAAAAATAAAGATGCAGACTTTACAACTTTTGTATTAACTAGATAGATGTGGAACACATTATTCTTAGTAAAGCATCACAAGAATGGAGAAACAAGAATTCTATGCAATCAATTCTGATATGAGAATAATTAAGGTCCTAGTACATGGTGGGGGTTGGGGGATGGGGAGATCTGAGAAAGGGAAGGAGGGAGTGGGTGGGGGGACAAGAGGTGTGTTACACCTTTGGGGGGTGGGACAAAATTATAAGAGGGTCCTTTTCTAAAAAACCGATCAATGTAATTTGATTCTGTGTACCCTCAATCAATCCCCAACGTTAAAAAAAAAAAGTTATTTTCAATAATATATTTTGAAATTTGTTTTAATTTTGGATCTTTAAAATGGAGACTATTCATGGGCGGTGCCTGTGGCTCAAAGGAGTGGGGCACCAGCCCCATATGCCGGAGGTGGAGAGTTCAAAATCAGTCCTGGCCAAAACAAACAAACAAACAAACAAACAAAAACAACAACAACAAAAAAGAATAAATAAAATGGAGACTATTCCTTAAACAATTAGAGGAGATACAGATGGAAAAAAATATCCTCTTACAGCTTAGGGGTATTCATGACCTGTTAGGAGACCAGGCATACTAGGACACAGGGCACTTGGAGACACAGCAAAAGCAAGTCCAGGGCTTTATCCCAACATGTTTCTCACACGTGGTGTCTTAATTTCTAGTGCATGTAGAGTGTGGGGTCACAGATGAAATCAAATATCCCTTTATACTCTGAGGGGGTGTTTGCCCCCGTTTATTTAGTAATCAGGTTTAAAGAAGATGGTAACTGCAGAATTTAAATATCAACAGGCAACACAGAATTATTCATCCCTAGAATTTTCCTTTCACTTTCTCTGGCATTCAGGGAAGGGAAGTATGTTTCACTCTTCTCAAAAAAAAAAAAAAAAAAATTGTAGAAATCTGTTCAAAACTGAAGTGGCAGTGGAATGGAGAGTTTGGGGTGGAAGCGATGGAACTGTGATTGGAAATAAGGTGAAGGTCGAGGCACCTTGTCAGTAACTCTGGGGTCCAGTGGTGGGTGGGGGTGTTACTAGAATTTAGCATAGAAGGAAGGCTCTGAACGCTGTGGTTGGGAAGATCAGGTCTCCAGTCTTCAGATGGAGGAAGGATGAGGCATGACACAACCTCCACTCTCCACTTCTGCAGGTCAGCAGAGGGTGCTTTCTGGCTCAGTGTCATCTCCCAGGCCTCTGCATTAGGAACCCACCGCTGGGACGCTGGGTTATGACACTTCCTTACTCCCTTGCTGGCAGCTACAGAGGAACCACTTTGATGGTGGCTTTGTCTATGGAATCAGTGCCAGCCCTGGGCAAGCCTTCTGGGTACCTCTCAATGTCTGTCTATCCTGAGCTGAGTTTGTCAGCAGGAGGGCCACATTCAGACACTACAGCCTGGGCCCAGGTTGTGCTAGACACTTCTCTACAGCTGTCATAAGGAGGTGTCTATCTTCTGGCATCTTTAGCCACATGACCTGCTCTCTGAGGATGTTTTTGGGAGCCATAAGTAGTTAGTATTGTAGCCTTGTCCCTTTAGTTTTTTTTCCCTACCTGCTGGGGCTTGAGCATATGTAATGAGAAGGGACACCAATCACCTCTATTTGCTGCTCTGGGGAAACCATACCTTATACTTGATCAGGGCAGTGTTGAGGACCAGCTGATGAGCAAAGCCACCAAAGGGGCTACTGTGGCTTCTGGGAATACTTTGGGAAATACCAACTGTTTTCATAGGGGGGTGATTCTGCCTTGGCCTCTGAAATGGACAGAGTCCAATTAGGAAAATAGAAACCATACCAGTTATTTTAAGAGATAATTTAACCCTGAAAATTGGTTGTAGAGGACCTGGGTCTGCACCGGTGGATTCCTAAGTGTGGTGCCAGACTAGCTGTATCAGCATCCCCTGTGGTGTTGTTACAAATAAAAATCCTAACTGACTCAAGAACTCTGACGTTGGGGTCACCAACTGTGTTTTAACTGCCTCCGGGTGGCTTAGATTTGAGAACCACTGTTCAAGGTTGTACATGTACTTTGGGTTAACCACTTCTTCAGGATTATCAGAACCTATAAGCTTGGAGAAGGGACCCCATAGAGCTGGGCCCTACACCTCTGAGGAGAGGGTGCTGGCTGGTGCTGCTGGTCTCTCTGAGACAGTGTGGTTAGGCTGGCTCCGGGGGACTGGGAGAAGCTGGAAACCAGAATTCACAGCTGTTGAGAGTGGGTGCCATGAAAAACTGTTGCTTGGTTAGGCTGCAAGGAGCAGGTAGTGAGCAGGAAGGAGTCCCTTCTCATTCAGCAGGTTCCCTCAAGCTCTGTGTATTGGCAGAGCCTCACAGCAAGCCATGGACAAGACAGAAATGAGGTTTGAAGTGTCCCAGTCCCAGCTTCACCTTGCAGGTTAGGGAAGAATGCACAACAAGTTTCCAGTCACATCAAGTTCTTGAAGCCCAGTTTGTCACTCTGCCAACAATAATTAAGGTCTTTCAAAGTGCCGAGCACGTTGCTCAGCTCGGGGCACACAGCAGTGAACAGGACAGGCAAAGGCCTTGGCCTGGAGGCACTTGCATCCCACTGGGTGGGAAGGAGGCAGACACTTAGGGTCGAAGGAGCTACACTCCCACACTTGGTCTTCTAGATACATCTCAGCCCATGTATGGAGGCGCTGTGCTCAGCACTGTGACACAGAGCTCTCATCCTGATGGTGGGCTTCCCCCCAAACTGGTTTATAATATTTTCCATTAAACACTTTAAAGCAGGAGCCTGCCTGTCCCCAATAGTAGTATTAACTATTTCATCTAGGCCAAATTCTGTCCCCTTCCCTTAGACATGAACTAGTTGCTCAGCTATAAGGCTGACAACCATAACACCCCATGATACAAGTCAATGCAGCCTGGGTGGCCTCCAGACCCCAGAGTGGCTGTCTTCCACACCCCTGTCTTCCCCTCATCCTCCTCTGCCCCAGATGCCCAGGATCCCCAAATGGTTGTGTACACTGGCTCCCTTTCTGGTGACTTGATTCCTGCCTCCTCTCCTGAGATGCGTCAATGCTGCTATGCTTAAACGCAGAGCAAATGCTCTGAAATGGAAGATGTCTCAGCTTTCTACTTTGTTAGAGGTTGTCAGAGCATTATTTATTGAGAAATAGGAGGCAATTTAGAGCCTCAGAGAGCACAAGGTCCTTCATTTGCTTGAAGATTGAAAATTAAAAGAACAACCTAGACGGTTCTGGTGAACTGCACAGTAGAGTCGCCACTAACCAGATGAATTGCTTTTTAAATTAAAATAAAAACTAAGTACAATTAATGATTCCAATTCTCAGTTGTATGTGCCGCATTTCAAGTGCTCAATAGCACATGGGGCAAGTGGCAACTGTGGTGGACTGCACACAGAGATAACGTTTTCATCATCACAGAAGGTTCTAGACAGTGTCAATTTAAGGGAATGATTTAAAACTTAAAGGGCTAGAAAAGAATTAAAAGGACATGTAACAAAAAGAAAACAGGTCTTATCACACTAGAGTACTAACACTGAAACAGGGGTGCTTAAATCTCAGTGAAAATTAAAGACCTCTGAATCAGAGGTTGGATTATCTTTTCATTCCTAGCACATTGGAAGGCCTGCTCTGTGCTAGGGGATATGGATTCAAGAATGAAAAATCTGCTCGTGATCTGATGGGTAAGAAATTGGAGGTTTCTCATCTTGTGTTTTAGGGAAAATACTATACATATTATAGGTGTATGTATATAATAGACTGTGACGAGGGGGAGGCATGGGTTGTTCAGAAGAGCAGAGGAGAGACTTCTGTGAAGCAATGAAGTTTAGGAGGGAGCCCTGGGATCATGGCCATACTGCCCCCAACCCTACCAATCTTGGTGAGGAAACACTCAGGAATGGCTGTGACAGCCCTCCCATCTCCTACTCTCCATGCTGGACATTTTTGCTGAGTTCGTCTGTCCGATGCCAATCTCCTAGGGGAAAATATAGCTCCACTTCCTCATTAGGATATTGTGGAAATGGCATTTTAAGACCTTGTTCCTGGTCCTCACTCTCCCTGCAGAGCCTGCTTTCTCAAGCTCTCAGGAAGGGACAACACACATACGAGGTTCAGGTGCTAAGCAGACCTAGAAAGCATCTTAGCAGGGTTTCTGGGCTGTTTCCCTGAAGATCTTGGGAAGCTGCTGAGGGTGCTGTTTCCTGAACTAGTGCTGAATGCTTGATGGTGGCAGAAGTAGGAAGAGCTGTCCTGCTCAGAGGAGAGCCTTCCAGGGCAACAAGGCAGACTGATCTCCGCCAATCATTAACAGCCTTGAGTGTGTGAGTGTGAAGGACCAGGCCCTGGCCAGCTGATACCCTGATGACATGTTGATGTTTGGGAAATAGCCTCCTTCTGATAACTGTTATTGTGATTGGTCCACAAAAAATGTTCTTTTCACATTTGTTAAAGCAGCCATGGCACTGTCTGAAATAATTTAATTTCAAGGGAATAGCATATAATTTTAAAAATCAAAATTAATTCCACCAGAGTGTATTTGTTGGGCATCTATGAGACAATATGTATTTTCATAGGCATTATATATATTTTTTAATTTTGGGTTAACGTGAGGGTACAAAGAATGAGGTGACAATATTTCAATTTGATATAGTCTCTCTTGTAATTGTGTCCTGCACCCCACAGATGTGCCATACACCCCTACATTGTGCCCATTAAGTGGAAGTGCACCAAACCCTCCCCTCCCTCCCTGATTACTACTCCCTCCACCTTGAATTGAAATGAGTTTTTCTCCTATGTGGGTGTGAATTAGCTTGTCTACTGGCTTCATATTAGTATTGAGTGCATAGGATATTTCTGTTTCCATTCTTGTGATACTTTACTGAGAAGAATGTGTTTCAACTCCATCCACGTTAATTAAAGATGTAAAGTCACCTTCCTTTTATGGCCGAATAGTATTCCATAGTATACATATATCACAGTTTGTTAACTCATTCCTGCATTGATGGGCATTTAGATTGTTTCCAAATCTTGGTGATAGTAAATTGAGTTTTGATAAATAATCTAGTGCAAATATCTTTATGATAAAAGGATTTTTTTTCTTGTGGATACATGTCTAGTAGTGGGTTTGTGGCATCAAATGGGAAATCTATTTTGAGTTCTTTTAGAATTCTTCATACTTCTTTTTTTTTTTATTAAATCATAGTTGTGTACATTGATATGATCATGGGGCATCATACACTAGCTTCATAGACCGTTTGACACATTTTCATCACACTGGTTAACATAGCCTTCCTGGCATTTTCTTAGTTATTGTTCTAAGACATTTACGTTCCACATTTACTAAGTTTCACATATACTCTTGTAAGATGCACTGCAGGTGTAATCCCACCTATCCCCCTCCCTCTACCCCCCTCCCTCCCCTCCCTTTCCCCCTTCCCTTCTTCCATTCTTGAGATAATTTACTAAGAAGAATATGTTCCAGCTCCATCCATGTAAACATGAAAGAGGTAAAGTCTCCATCTTTCTTTAAGGCTGCATACTATTCCATGGTATACATATACCACAATTTATTGTTCTCATTTTTAAATATGACATTAGTAAGTCATCTAACCTAGCTAAGGTAAAACACTTCATCAATTCCAGAGCCAGGGTAGGAATTTCAGTCTTTTTGAAACCTGTTGTTATTCTTCTTCCCTTTACACTAGCATATCCCAAACCGTGGAATAAAGTCTCTGGGATTCTCAAGATAAATTTTTCTAGGATCACACGACAGCTGTGAATATTTTTGTTTGGGTTTCAAAAATGATAAAACATAAAACATGACCATATTCTTAATGATCACTCTACTACTCAGGGCTTACATACCGTTTCAAATGCTCACACTAGAGTTAGTTTTCAACAATGTTAGCATCAAGGGAACAGCTAAAGTGATAGCCTTTAACTTTTACAACAATGTTTCACAGATTGGCATCTGCAGACCCCTGAGGAAGGCTACATTCTACTTGATAAATATTTGTTGAAGAAGTAAAAGGATAAAGTTCTCCTAAGAGAATGGATCTCCCTGGTGGCAGATTTGTGAGTTTCCTGTCCCTTCACCCCTTCTTATCTGTCAGCCACAATAGGGAGTCTTCAGTTTCATTTCAAATCCTAGGATCCATGGCCTTAAAAAGGCAGGGGCTGGTGTGCAGGCAAAAGGGCCGGGGAGACTGAACGTCCAAGTCTGATGAAGGAATCATTAACTAAATGAGGCAGGCATGGTCCTGTGGTTTCAGTAACCTTTAGAAGGAGTCTGTGCCAGTCCTGACATCCTACTAGTAATTCTTTCAAAGGCATAAAGCTACCTCATTCCCTTGCATGACATTGTGCTTCTAACCAAACCAACCTGCTCTCATTGGCCTGTTAAAAACAAACAAACAAACAAAAAGAAATTCTGAGGCTTTCCAAGAAATAATTCTACTACATAAGAATCATGCGCAGAAGCGTACACATTCCTCAGAGGTATTTATCATGTGTTCACTTTCAACCACCACGAGAAAGCAAATATTGTGGGAAAAAGTCAGGTGAAGTTATGTTTACACTATTATTTAGTGTATTAACTGTGAAATAGTATTATGTCTAAGAAACAACGTATATATCTTAATTAAAAAAAAAACAAAACACTTCATCACTAAAAAATTGCTAAAGTCATCTGAGTCTTCAGCAAGTCATAACCATTTTCCTGGTAAAGAATCTGGTGTGAGTGTTGAAGGCCAAGAACTGATCAGGGTGATGATGGTTGCTGGAGGCTGGGGTTGCTGTGGCAAGTTTTTAAAATGAGGTAGTAACCAAGTTTGCCATATCAATTGACTCTTGGTTTCACAAAAGATCAAACCATTTCTCAGTAGCATGTGATACTGTTTGATAGCATTTTCTTCACAGGAGAACTTCTTTCAATGTTCAAGTCATCCTTCTCAAACTCTGCTACCATTTCATCATGTAAGATTATGGAATATTCTCAAATCTTTGTTGTCATTTCAACAACATTCGCAGAATCTTCACCAAGAGGAGATTCCATCTCTACGAGCCATTTTATTTGTCCACATATAAGAAACAAGTTTTCTCATCTGTTGTAGGTTTTCATAAGATTGCAGCAATTCGGGAACATCTTTAGGTTTTACCTCTCATCCTAGTTCCCTTGCTGTGTTCATTTCCAACCCATCAGTAGTTACTTCCTCCACTAATGTCAGGAGCCCTTCCCAGTCATCTACGAGGGGTGAAATCAGCTTCTCTAAACTCTTACCAATGCTGATGTTTTGACCTCTTTCCATTCATCATGAATGTCCTTACTGTCATCTAGAATGGTGAATCCTTTCCAGAAGTTTTTCAGTTTATTTTGCCAAGACCCAGCAGAAGAATCACTCTCCATGGCAACAATAGCCTTACAAAATGTATTTCTTAGATAGGATTTGAAAGTTGAGAGGAATCCTTAATTCATGCACTACAGAACAAATGTGTTAACAGGCATGAAAACAAAATTAATGTCTTCATATATTTTCATCAGACCTCTTGGGTGACCAGGTAAATTGTCAATGTGTAATAATATCTTGAAAGGAATGTTTTATTTTAAGAAATAGACCTCAAGACTGGGTGTGGTGGTTCATGCCTGCAATCCTAGCAACTCTACGAGGCTGAGGCAGGTGAATTGCTTGAGCTCAGAATTCAAGACCAACCTGAGCAAGAGTGAGACACCATTTCTACTGAAAACAGAACAACTAGCTATACATCATAGTGAGCATCTATAGTCCAAGCAGCTTGGGAGGCTGAGGTAAGAGGATCACTTACACCCAGGAGTTGGAGGTTACTGTGAGCTGTAAAACCACAGCACTCTAGCCTGGGCCAAAGAGTGAGACTTTGTCTCAAAAAAAAAAAAAAAAAAAGAAAAAAGAAAAAGAAAAAATATAGGTCTCAACAGTCAGCTTAAAATACTCAAGAAACCATTCTATAAACAATTGTACTGTTGTCCAGGCTTTGTTGTTCTGTTTGAAAGTACAGGACGGATAGAGTTAGCATTATTCTTACAGGCCCTAGAATTTTCAGAATAGCAAAGGACCATTGAAAGTCACCAGCTGCATTAGGCCCTAAGAAGACAAGCTACCCTTTTTGAAGCTCTCCAGGCATTGAGGTCTCTTTAGCAATGAAAGTCCCAGATGTCACCACCTTTCAAGGCTGCTTAGTTTACAATGAAAATATGTCATTTATTGTAGCCACTTTCATCCATTACCTTAGCTAGATTTTTCCGGATAACCTGCAGCTCCACCTTACACTTTTATATTATGGAGATGGCTTCTTCCTTAAACCTCATGAACCAGTCTCCACTAGCTTCAAATTGTCCTTCTGCAACTTCCTCACTATTTTCAGCCATCAGAGAATCCAAGTGAGTTAGGGCCTCATTCTGGATGAGGTTTTTGGCTTAAGGGAATATTGCAGCTGGTTTGATCTTCTATCCAGGACACTAGAGTTTTCTCCATGTCAGCAATAAGGCTCTGCTGCCATTCTGTTATTTGTATGTTCCTTGGAGTTGCACTTTTAATTTCCTTAGAGAACTTTATCTTTGCATTTCCAACTTGACTCACTGGTGCAAATCTCTTTTGGTCTGCCTTCTTCATTCAGCCTAGTTATTTCTAGTTTTTGATTTAAAATGAGAGACAGGAAACTTTTCCCTTCACTTGAACACTTAGAAGCTATTATTGTAGGGCTATTAATTGGCCTAATGTTAATAGTGTTTTATCTCATGGAGTAAGGAGGCCTCGGAGGGTGGGAGAGATGAGGGAACGGCCAGTGGGTGGAGCAGTGAGAACACATTTATTTATTATTTGCCATCTGCTAATGCTGTAGTTTGTAGTTTACAACACCAGCATCCAAAATCACTGATCAGAGATTACCATAGTAGACGTAATAATAATGGAAAAGTTTGCAATACCACAAGAATGACCAAAATGTGACCCAGACATACAAGGTGCACAAAAGCTGTTACAACACTGGCACTGATGGACTTGTTCAAGTGAGGGTGGTGCCAAATCTTCAATTTGTAAAAAATGCAAAGTCTGTGAATTGCAGAACAATCACAGCACGCTAAAACATGCTGCCTGCTTGTGTGCCCTTAACCCTGTAACTCCACACACTGCACCTCAGTGTTCCTCATTGTCTTATTCCCTCCTCCTCCAAAGAGAGGGAACAGTGGACTCTGATTAGTCTAAAGCCAGCAGGGTAGACCAGGCGTTCAGCAGTGAGTGTGAGCATGAGGCAGCCGACCGCCGCTCAGCTCGGACATGGTCACTTGCTCTCTTGGAACTGCTTAGGCATCTGTGGCCTGCGCCTTCCTGCTGTGTCCTCTGTTCCCACGAGATAAGTGCCTTGGAGCAGACCTGCCATTTCTTCTCTGTTGCTCTCTTCCTCTCTGGTAACCATGTGTGAGGCAAGCTTACCGTTCCTCCAGCAGGCTGCCTGTGCAGAATTTGAGTCTACTTTGCTGACCCAGCTCGCCCAGCATGCCTTATTTGGAAATGAAAATACAAAAATAGGAAGTTTTCATGAGGCTTTAGTCCTAAGCTGTATTCTGTAGCGTACTTTTATCAGGAGGCCTGTGTTAGAAAGACAATTAGCCCCCTGATTAGCTATTAGGAAAGCTAAATTTGTGTCACATTTAGCTAGTGACCCTTGTGTCTCTTTTCTGCTTTTTCTGACACGGAAGGAAGTAGAAATGATGAGTCATAAGCCCTTTAATCTTCTAAACTAAATTTTAGGGGATCCTTCCCACGGTGTGTCCTCCTTTTCTTATTTAGATGCTGTAGAGAGGTGAGGACACATCCTGATGGTATTTTTCTGATAACAGAAGTAGGCTGGGGACTTTTGTAGAATAGCAAGATAGGCTCAGGATGGGCAAAGTTACCTGAAAATGTAAACAGCTCTGAGACCAAGAGGAATACATTGAAGCAAAGGGAATCGCAGTGATTTGGGGGCGAGGGGACTTCCCTTCATTATCCACGTCATCTCCACTTAGCATTTCCTATGAACTATTTATACATAATGGGTATATGTAAAATTAGCAAAACAGTGAATTGAATACGTCTTTTTAACCGAGAGAATATAAATAGCCACAATAACTGAAATTAAAATCTCTTAACACCCGAGCGAACCTATTGAACCCAGAACTCACCAAACCGACTGCCGGTCTCATTACTCTTTTTTGAAAATCTAGGAATACAGATGAGTTTATGTCCACAGACTTTCAAGATCACTGTGTGGAAATTCAGACATTAAAATATCCTAATTTGACCAAAATATGTATAATTTTGTTTTAAGAACTAGTAGGCTATTCATGAAGTAGTCCTGCAAGGAATTAAATTGGGAATTGGATGAAAATGCTCTCACACCTCGATATTATAAAGTCATAGTTTATTGAAATAACTACAAAGAATAAATTGGGGGGGGTAAATATTACACATACAGGCATAGAGAACAGGCTATCCAGTAACCACAGCTTGTCACATAGCTTTCATTTTCACTGGAGAACTACAATGAGAAACTTAAGATGGTACCTTATCCTTTTACCTAATACAAGAAACAGCCAAAGGATTTGCACTTTATTTGTTGCCAACTAATTTATGGGTCTGCACAGCCCTCATTCCGCCATCCCTGAAATCACCAGGAGAATACAATGTGATTGTTAAACTACAGTCTCAGGGTTTTCAGCCAATATAACCCCTGGTCAGATTGTGCTGCTCCATAAACAAGCTGCCTGTTAACTGAGGCCATGACATAATTGCAGTATATGGGAGAAGTCGAGATCATTTGCCAAAGCTGTATTATCTTTGTACCAACCTGGGTAATTATTCAATTTTGGTCTTAGAATAGCAACAGTTTTGCAGACGTATGAAAAGTGACTGCTAGAATGGGTTCCTCATTTTTAGTGACATCTAACAATGAAAGATTCCAAAAAAGCATCCCAGAATAGGCTAGACCAACCAACGCTGCTATTTCAGTTGTGGTTGTGGGTATAAGAGGTTTGAGCAAGCCTTCCATCAGGGCTTTTCCTAATATGACAAAATTTCTCCCTCTTGGGTCTCCAAGAGACACAGAATATTTGAAAACCCAAATTCACTCAACATTTCCAGGCCGATGATCACTAGTGAAAAGTACCTTGAAGCTTAATGCAGAAAACTGGCATTTCTAATACAGTGTTTGTATAAGAATGCTCATTTCCGATCCTTATATTCTTTCACCCACATCACACTGAAATTCCAGTAAAGGATGGTTACTTTGAACCAACATCTCAGTTCCAGGTAAATGTTGATGACGTCACTGCGGTGACCATTGCCATCTGAAACCAAAAGCCATTTCTTCCTCTTGGGTCCACATATAACCTACGTTTTATAACTCTCCTTGCAGTTATGTGGGTGTATGACAAAGGGCTAATATACATTCCTTAGGCTTGGCCCACGTAAATCCCCCATGTACAACCCCCCAATACGCATTTCCATCCTTCTAACAGGGAAACCATGTCTGGGGTCATGTGCGAAGTATATATATTAAAGACTACGAGCCTCCATCCAACTGGATCTCTGAATGCTTTGTGAGGTGGAGATTTATACCCCATCACACCCCAATTTCTCCTGATCTGAACAGCGGGAGATGATGTAGCAGGAAGCAGCAGTGCCTGGGATGTGAAGGTGCCCAGGAGAAGATGCTGACCTAGCTTTGAGAAAGAGCCGTAGAGAGCAGGAGTCTGGGAACGGGAAGTTTATAGGTAACATATAAAACCATCACCCACCTCTACATAATAAATCTCTAAAATGCATCAGCGGTAGAAGGATGCAGGGGCTAGAGTCTCTGCACATGGCCATGGGAGTGACAGCCAAGGAAACGCAGGGTACAAAGAAAACGAATGATAACTGGCAGACAGCCTCCCCGAGTCTGGTGTTATTTTGGGGCCTCTCTGCACCATTACTCTTACGGGGAGGGGTAAGTGCTAATACAAGTGCAGAATTACACTACAAGTTCTATCTGTATGAAGCCCTGCCATTCAGGCAAAACAGGTAATAAGGACCGAGAGATCAGACTGGCTCACTGAGCACAGCTGCTGCAGAGAAAGGCCCCCCATGATTTCCACAGAGGAAAGAAAGGGAAGGCAAGATGGGACTTTTCACATTCAGCCACCTTTCCCTCACTTACTCACACTGGCAGCTATTAAGAAATTTCTTTTTAACAAAATATTTAAATCATGATTTCATTCATGAAGGATAAATGAAGACATTTTTAATTCCTTGTGAAATTGAGAATGTGAACGATTACTTTTTGTCCTTTAGGAAAGTCATCAAAATGACTTTGGAGAAAGAGTTCATATTTCAAACGGTCTCTGATCTCCACTCCACCTTCCTATCTCCAGTCATCCATGGACACAGCCATCGCACACATCCAGAGGGTGTCCCTCGTCACCAGGTCATGCGAGGATAGATGAGCATTGGTGACGTGTGTTTATTTCAAAAACAAATGTCTCTTAGGGACTCATGCTCATTGAGTCTCGCCAGAGCATTCTGGTGAGTTTTATAGAATCTAAAATTCCCTTTCTACATTCACATTTATTCAGTATATCTGTTTAATTAACTGATATAATTACACTAAAAAGTAAAACCAGTACATAAAACATTTAGGAAAATAAAATCCTTTAGTTCAACTGGATGGAAGCTTTTGTAAGCACTAAGGTGCTGATAACAATATTCAGTACATTTAAGGGGCAGGATGGAGGGGTTGGCTCATTGAGCAAGTTGTGCAGGTTGGGGAAGCTTTGAGAGGTTCTCCTCTGCGTGATCCACCTGGCCTTACATACAGATTTGACATAATGGTATGTCATGACTCTACAGCAGTTAGAATGCCTGGTTCACCACTAATACTCAGTGCCTAGAAGCACCTAGAGATAGTAGAACCCTAATTAGTATTATTCAACAAATACTAGATGATATACATGAAAAAAATAAAACAATGCTGGAGACACCAGACAGTTCTCCAAGTCCAATTATCCAGGATCGAATTGATAAAATTTTATTATAAATGCTATTCTCCTAAACATGGATGTTATTTTCCCTTCAGGAATCATTGTCAAACACGTCCTTCTTTCTCTATGTTGTCGTTGGCACGGTTCTGGGCTGGTCATTATATCACAGTACATTTTTTTACAAAACATGAAGGGAAAGGAAAGACAAGGAATGTGTTTGTCATTTTACTCCTATATCTTCTACATCCAGAACATTGCTTTGGCAAAAAAAGAAAAAGAAAAAAAAATCTATTGAATGAATGAATGAATTTACTGTTCTAAGGGCTCAGAGCTACAGTACAGGTTACAGAAATATGCCCCTCAGTCTCATATTGGCACTATCAGCCGAAACTCTGATGCCAAAACTTCGAGAGGTAAATCAGTTCAGTTTTTAGGTGCTGAGAGGTTGACTCAGGCTGCCACTGTGAGCCTCTGTATGGCCCTGGGCCCCTGCCCCTTGTGTCCCACCCAGGTCCTCTGTTCTGATGTGTGAGCACGTGGCTGCATGCTCAAGGTCCTGCACCATTCCTTGCAGAACTGGGATCCCTCTTCTCCCTGCAAATCAGCCTAAAAAGCCCTCGCTTCCAGTGATTTGCCTGAAGTTTGAACATTATCCTGGGCAAATCTGACTTCATATAATAAAATCTTTGGAACCCAAATTGAATGAATAAGATCGTTGCTATCATAATCAAGATCTTTATACTTGGTAAATCAAAAGTAGCTGGAAGGGAACTTTAAACCAATAGAATTGTTTAAAGTAAAATGAGTCAGTGAGTTCATAGACAGAAAGGAAAGAAAGAGTTGCACTTTGTGTAAATAACTCCAAGAGATAAAGCAGCTCATTTCTCACGCGGCTCTGGTGGAAGTTCAGCACAGCAGCTCTGCAAAATCATTCCTTTGCATGTGCTTTCATTATTCAGCTTGAATTAGAATGAATTTCCATCTGATCAGAAAAAAATGTGTGTTCACAAATTAATAGAATACATACCTATGTATAAATAAAATGTATAAAATGATTATTAGGTTCTATTAATTTTAGATTCTCTGTTCATCTACAGTCCTTTATGATTCTAACAGTGATGACAGAAACTACCCTGTACTGAGGCAGGCCCTGTGCTCAACCCTCTCCATTCATTCTTTTTTGTTTCTCCCATCAGCCTCTCCATGCAAATAGGCATGATCCCTCGTGTACTGCAGAGGAAATCAAGGCTCAGAGAGGTTAGATAATTTTCCCAAGTCACAAAGTAATGAGCAGAGAACCAAGGCTGAGACTCAGCCTTGTTTAATAGGACACCAAGGCATGTTTTTTTCCCTAATACTCTATTGTCACAACAGAGACAGTTTTTGAGAATGCATTGCAAACATTTGGGCAACATTCCCAAATATTCTGGCTGTAGCTGACAGAGAAGCACAGAACATAAAATCGTGCCATCTTATCCACAGCACCAGTATAAGGTGATTTGACTTCTAAGGCAGCTACACCATGGCAGAGAAAGCTTTTCGATTCATACTTGTTAGTATTTTCAAATAATAGTTTCTACAACACTGCTCCGTTGAAAAGGCAGAAGTGAGATAAAAAGGGTCTTTTTTGTGTACACAGAGAAAAATAAAATACCTTGGAGCTGAACCAACATAATGCCCTAGAGAAGTGATGTGCTATTTAACACTGAACTTAGTGACTTAGCAGTTAAACGTAATGAGTCCTTTTCCTTCCTCTGCCTTTGTGATCTAGTAAGCAGAGTGGTAACCTGATAAACTAGAAATCCTCCTTCCCCACGCTCTGGCTTTTAAAAGGAAAAAAAGAAGGAAAACAAACAGTCTTTATAAATAAATTAAACTTCTAACTAAAAAGCTAATTATAAGTGTATTTGTTTTGTTGGAGGTAAGGCACATCTATTATCATAAAGATAATTAACTCAGTCTGACAGATCTAATAAAAGGACAAGTTTAGCACTGGCTTAGCCAGAAGCCGAAGGCAAGCAATTTTTATAATTACTAGTTATTGTAACTGGGCTCAGAGAAAATGGTCTGTGATATTTAAACAGTAATGTTAATTTGCATTTAGACCTGCCTTTTTTTTTCCATGATAGAATAAGAAAAAAAAAAAAAAAAATAGAAAAGGAGAGCTAGATTAAGAAAAGGAAACCTCAAAAACTAAAATATTGTAAAGTAGAAAAGTACCTAGAATGAAAGTCTTTTCATCTGTGAATGCAGGAATTTCTCAGAACAGGTAATGACTATAAACAATGGACAAACCATTGAATAACCCAACTCAACTTTCCAGTGCAGAAGAGGAAGATATACAGTCTCCAATGTCCATTATGTAGTGACCCTATTTTCCTGCTTTTAGAGAAACATCTGGTCACATCTACCATTGGCTATCCTTTGAATCAAGGGGATTAAAAAACAATGACAAAATAAAAAAGCATTGCAAATAAGGATCCTGCTTTTGTAACCAATTATTTGCACCTGTAGAAAGCAAAGGAAATAAAAGGTAAGGGGAGCTTGCAAAGCAGATGAGTGCCTTCTATTGTCACCTGAAAACTGCCCTTTAAGGAAAGTTTGTCTCAACAGTTCACACCAGACTCCTCCCCGGAGCAAAACAAATCAACCTTTTTAAGAGTAGAAGTTACTCTTTAACTGCTCCTATAATAAAGGCTGTAGAAATAAGTAATAACCTGTGTCAGAAAATAGGTCTGTAATAAACTAGGAAAAGCACTTTAAGGTAAAACATCTATTAGTCAAGTACACATTTTATGTTCTAAAATATGGTGATAGAATCAGCTCATTACATTTGGCAAATATGTTGTATAATTTTCCCATATAATGCCCCATCCATGCTATTGCTAAGAAGGTGAATATTTAACCCATCAGCCTAACTAACTGCCTTACCAATACTTGTAGAAAATGGTGACAAACATATGGCAAATTGTCTTGTTCTCTCCACTCCCAGGTCCCTGGCTTACAGTTTATTTCTACATATTCCCCTGGGCTTTCCTTCATTTTTAAATATCTTTTCCTGCCTTCTGAGATATTATATTGGAAAAGCATGTTTGATATACAATCTTATTTTCAGCTTTGCACTAAGGAATTATACTCTATAAAGAGGGGGAAAAAAGGTAATCCAGTGAAGAATGAACCTCTGTACCTCATGGCAAAGTGACATTCTTCTTCCACCATCTTAATTTCCATTTATTTTTCAATCGGTTCCGACCCCTAATCTTGAATGCTCCCTGCTCATAGATTTAGTAGATCATATTTGTATTACACATCTTTATAATATATTTTGAACCGATATCCATCAATGCAACAGGTTTTTATATAGATGCTCAGCAAAGGATAAAACGAAAAAGAAAAAAAGAAAGAATGAGGTAGAGTTTCTCCCTTCAAGAATCTCAGGTATATAATTTGAAATCAACATGGAAATTACCCACTCATTATATGACATGAGAAGTTGGTAGGAGTTAAATATGGGAGATATGGGGAAAAAGGGGTGTCTAAACCAAACTTATGAACAGAAAATTGACTAGAAAGAATTCTAAGAGAAAGACAGAGCTATTACTCTTCCTGGTGGATGTGCAGAGGTGAGGGAACCATTAGATCCAGGAGATAGCCCCTGCCACATCAATGTTAGGAGAGCAAATGAGATTATTCATAGAATCTGGCCTGTGCCTTTCTGTTCTTTGAAATTTAGCCCTTTCTACCTCTAGCTGGTTCATAAGAAAATTCAACAAATAATCTCAGATATTTTGTGCACTTGAATGCTTCTGGGCTTTTTTCGTTTGATTCTAAATTTTAGAAATGAAGCACCACGCATGCATACCCATTACTTCAGTTTCAGAACAAGAATCTACAAAGGAGGCACCAGGGAGGTGTGGAAATGCTTCCAACAGAGATCTCAGGACACAAAGAAATTTAAAATATCAAACCCCTCCACAGCACAGATAGGCTCCTCTTTGGACAACAGATTCTTGTTCTTATCAGCCTCTTCCCTGCCACAGTGGTAGATTTGAGGCATCAGACACGAAGTCTTATGCTTTGATGGTAGTAAGGCAGCACGTCTTCAAACTCATAGGTTTTCAAATTTCCTTTATCCAGATATCTGTGCAGTAGATGAACTGGAATTGATTCTATATTTTTTCAAGGTCCTATTCCAGGTCATTGCTGGGAATGTAGCCATGCCATTGGAGCTTGCAAGATGGGGGTAAAAAAAAAGGAGATGAAATAGGTGTTTCCAACCTTTCTCCACATCTGGGTGGGCAGAGCACATGCTTCATTCCTTCTGATTTCCAGGGGTCACTGTGTAAAGGCAGGGCTCGGCTGCCTGTAATTGAAACCAAATTAACTATTATTTATATAGTCTCAAGTAGGAGTGCAGAGCTTTTTGTGGTGGGCAGAAGTTGTTCAGGAATGAAGGGTGGAAATTTTTCACACTGTAAGTCTACATCCTAGTCTCGCAATTACAGTAGAATAGAGGACAGATAAATAAGATGATCAAGAGCAGGTAGGAGGCCACAGGAAGTGGTGCACTTTGCTGCAGAGGGATGTCTCGGACCCTTGACTTTACAAAACAAGAGGACAGTGGAGTTAGTGCCATGGACTGTAGAGTTGTTTCACAATAAGATTCCAAGGAAGTTCTGTCTCATCATCTGAGAGTAGAAAAATCAGCAGGGAGGGAAGATAGAAGGCTGAGAGAGATAGGAAGAGAGGAAAGAGGAATTGTACACACGTCCTGACTTCGAGAGACTATTTGTGAGATTGTTATTGAATGCAGAATGTAGATTAAACAAGGTCTAAATTAGGGTAAGTATCCAGATAAATATCTTTTCTTAGAGAAAACTTTGGCAAGGCATGAGTTAGCAGGAGACCTCTGGAAAAGTAGAAGAATCACTGAAATTTTACTGAAGCCATTTCATCCCCACTTTTATGGCAGTATAATTGGTGAGACTCTCAGAAAAGAGGTTTGAAGATTTTAACTGTGATTCATTAAAGGAAACAGTAGCAAGAGGTGGGGCAACAGAGACGACTTTAAGTGTGAGCCAAAGACTGTGCATTTTTATTATTATCTATAATTTCTCACACGGCAGGCCTGCTACACAAAGCTGCAGAGAATAAGTGTGCGATTCTTCCTCTGCTTTTAATGCAGGTCAACTTGTGGGTCTTAAAAAATTGACTATAGTCCTATTAAAAACATTCTCTGAGCTGTGATGAGTAATTAATCACAGCAACAGATGCGAAATATATTGTTTCCTTGCTGAAAATAGCATGTTTTCTTTGCTTTTGAATTGATCCCTTAAACTTTCCTCATGGGAATATAATTTTTTCCCTTCTAACGCAAACTTGCCTTCAACTACAGATGTGCTAATCTGTCTGTAGGAAGTTCCAGGGCTCACTGATTTGTGGGGAGCATAGATATTCACCTACTTTAGATGGAAAACTGAGAGAGGGACAATTAATTAAGTCTTCTCGCAGTTTTTCAAAACTGAAATCTAAGCAGAGATGGGAAGACGCCGTAGGCTTGATTTTGAATTTGGTTTTGGTTAGAATCTGAACTCTTAGAAACTAAATTGATTTGAGGAAGACTAAAAATACTGCATTCTGTGTTAGGTAATGAAGACTCTAAGTCTCATACAGGACTTACAGGTTCTGCCTTCAGTTTAAGGCACATGTGTCATGGTGTACATATTTTTGTTCATTGGTGGATATGTGATATCCTCTACTGATTCCAAGGACCTCTAGAAATAGACAGAATAGACTAGATCATGTACCACGTGTGTCCTGCCCAGAACCATTATGCACGACTGATCTATACCTTACATCTTCAATAAAACATTCATTTATTATGCATTTGTTACCAAACACTAAGTGAGCATCAAAGCAGCATTACTCCCAGCCTCAGAATGCTTACAATAAGTAAAAACCCATAACCATTTTTTTTTTTTTTTATAAGTGATACTTTCTAAAACCTGTCCTCTCGTTTTATTTTATTTATTTATTTATATATTGCAGTTTTTGGCCGGGGCTGGGTTTGAATCCACCACCTCCGGTATATGGGGTTGGCGCCCTACTCCTTTGAGCCACAGGCAACACCCTGTCCTCTGGTTTTATAAAGCAACAAGCTTTTGCAAAAAAACATTCCCACCAATGCATTCTTTGAACTGTACCAAATCATTTGGGGAAGCAGGAAGGATATGAATATAAATAAAGCAAAGGACATTACCAGTAGTTATGCACGAAATATTTGATTCAGCAGAAATTTATTGAGAATCTACAAAATGCAAAAAGGGAACCTGTTGGTAACACACCTGTTAGAGCCTCCAACAAAAAGTGCTGGAAAGATGCTTCTAAAAGCCATGGTTAAATAGCCTATGACCAGTTTAGAAACGTTCATTGAGGTCTGGACTCCTCAACACCCCCAGTGTGGCCTCTATACGGCTCCTCCCTCTGTCCTCCCTTCTTCCCTTTCCCCACTGCCTTCACATTCCAGGCATTCTGAGTGGCCTCCAGTTAGTTCCTTGGAGAAGCTAAGTTCTCTCTTCTGAGACTGTACTGTTTTTGCCTGGATTCTCCTCCTCTGCCTCTTATTTCTTGGATATTAGCTGGCTGCCCTTCAGGCCACCACCTACACATCACACTAAACATCCTATGTAGTGAATATCTTAATTTTCAATTCACATATGAATTTTAGTTTAGATTCTATCTTCCCAGATTGTGAGTTCCCTGCAGGCAGGATTACATCTCTAGCCAATGGCATGGAACCTGGTACTGAATAGCAAATATTTGTTGAAGTAATGAATTAATAAGGAATTGTATAGTCTATTATTAACTAAATTGCATTATTATAATTAACTAAATACATTGCACATTATAACTATAGCAAACACATTTCCAAGTTGATTTTATTCAGGGCCAGGCACAGTGGCTCACACACATAATCCTAGCATTGTGGGAGGCTGAGGTGTGAGGACTGGTTGAGCTCAGGAGTTGGAGACTGGCCTGAGCAAGAGCAAGACCCTGCATTTACTAAAAATAGAAAAACTAACTGCATGTCTAGGCAGGATACTATAGACCTAGCTACTTGGGAGGATAAGGAAAGAGGATTGCCTGAGCCCAAGAGTTTGAGATTGCTGTGAGCTATGATGACACCCTGACACTCTACCCAGGGTGACGGAATGAAACTCTGTCTCACAAAAAAAAAAAAAAAAAGTTCTTTTATTCAGAAATGTTTTAAAATGTTTCTGTGACCTTTGGGTCACTGCTTCAAATTTAAAATGTAATTTTACTGCAAACACAGTGCTAAAAGAGAAATTTCTACCTGATTAAATAAAAAAATACATTCGTATGATTTATTCATTAATACAAAATATTTCAAAATATTTTGAAATAGTTCATCTATCTCAACTCTTTCAGTATCATCATAGTGAATAGAAAGCAATGCGTCGCTCCATTGCTGATTATCAGAAAGAATGCAGTTATATTTGTTACTACTAAAGATAAAAATTGGTAGGTAATTTAAAATATTGAGTTAAGACTATGTTTTTGCTTGGTTTGTCCTGGTGGCATGAACAAAAACAAAATAAAGAAAACATATTGATTCAACATCTATTTTCAGGGTCTGGCTCTTGGACTTTTGAACTCTGGGCAAGTCTTTTAAGTTATCTGCACCTCTCTTTCTTCTCATTTTAAAGTGGGACACAGTAGAAAGTATTTCAGGGTGGTACCTGTGGCTCAAGGAGTAGGGTGCTGGCCCCATGTACTGGAGGTGGCAGGTTCAAACCTGCCCCTGGCCAAAAAAAAGAAAAAAATAGAAAGTATTTCAGAAGATCAATTCAACAAATTTTTATTTGGCAGCTACTATAACTTCAAGCACTATTTCAGATGTATGAAATAAATTCGATATTAACCAAATAAATCTATTTTCCACCACTTACAGAAGTTATATTTTGGAGGGTGTGCCGAGGAAAGCACTTTTAAGCGCTGAAGTTCTACAAAAGCACCAAAACGTTTTCACCAACCTTGATGGCTAATTTTCATCCCTGATTCTGTGAGCCTTAAAATGTTTAGCTCTATGAGTAAGATGTGTGGTGTTTAGTGATAATACACCCCTGAATCCTGGAGAAACTAATACTGTCCCCAAATACTTACATTCTCAGAGTTAATGTCTCTGTGACTTCATAGGGAAATCAAAACAAAGCAAATTATGTTGCATAATAAGTTAAAAACTCAGATCAAGATTGGCATATTCTACTTTTATTTTCAACAATGTGAGATATTTTGGCAGTCAGTGCATTAACATTGTAAAAGAATAAGGGTTTTTGAGACTTCCTAGGTTCAAATCCTAACTGTCACTTGCTGAGACTTTGGGCAAGTTATTTTACTTCCTCAGACCTAACTTACTTCCCTATAAAAATACAGCGTGATATGCTAAAAAAATTTAGCTGTTTGTATTATTAGATTATTATTACCTGTTATATAAAACAGAAGCAAACAATATTCTCGTGCTCAGCATGTTTCTGGTGTTAAGAATATGCTATGAAGTTCAGGGATCTCACAGGGCAAAAGGTCACATTAATTGAATGATCATATTGAGTCTCCCTACCTCATGTGAGTCACTTTTTAAGATTTTTATTAAGTCAAACGTAAAGGAAGGGCTCCCAGGTTCTAAAGGACCAGCTCACGATGGATGGCATATATTCCAATGATGAGCCAATTGAAAAACAAAGGTCTTAAAATATCTCTAAGGAATAAATCTGGCTCCTGATGGGACTTTAAAATATTCTTTCCATTGTAGTCCTTGCCTGTTTCATCTGAGCCCCCTTAACATGGTGGAAAGGTGTGGGGAGAAGAAACGTAATCATGGTACATAATTCGTTTAATGTGCTGGTAAGTTTTTCTCATATTTGTTGAAGATTTTTGCCTCTGTCTTCATCAGGGATATTATCTTGTAACTTTCTTTACTTGTAGTGTTCTTGTCTGGATTTAGCATCAGTATAAGACTCATTTGTGAAATGGATTGAGAAGTGTTCCCTCTTCCTCAGTTTTTTGGAGAGTTTGGAAGGATTAGCAATAATTCTTTGCTAATTGTTTGGTAGAACTCCCCGCTGAAGCCATCTAGTCCTGAGCTTTCCTTGTAGTCAGGTATTAGATTACTAATTTAATCTTCTTCCTCATTATTGGACAGTTCTATAAATGTAACCAAGAAGACAAAAGATTGGCACACTAAAAACTACAAAACATCGATTTAAAAAAATGTTTAAATGATACAAATAAATGAAAAAACATATCCCTTTATGGATCGGAAGACTTACTATCATTAAATATGATCGTACACTATCCAAAGTGATTTACAGATTCAATGCTATCTCCATCAAACCTCAATAGCATTTTTTAGTAATGGAAAACATTTCTAAAATGTAAATGGCATCACAAAAGAACCAGAATAGTATAAGAAATCCTGAGAAAGAAGAAATATGGAGGCATCACTCTTCCTGATTTCAAAATATATTACAAACCTATAGTATTTGAGACGGTATGAGCTATCATAAAGACAGACATACACACCAGTTGAACTGAATAGAGATCACAGAAATACAGTAGTTCACCCATTGTTTACAGTTTCACTTGCCATGGTTTCAGTTACTTATGATCAAACACAGAAAATATTACAGGAAAGTTCCAGAAATAGTTTTGAATTGTGCCCCATTCTTAGTATGATGAAGTCTCAGGCCATTCTGCTCTGTCCCACCCTGGAGATGAATCACCCCTTTGTCCATTCTATCACACTGTATCCCTTACCCACCTGCCCCTCAGTCACTTAGCAGCCATCTCTGTTGTCCTATTGAGAGACAGGAAGCCGCAGGGCAAGTGTAGCACAATAAAGGACAGGCACAATGGCTCGTGTTTGTAATCGTAGCAGCTGGGAAGGCCAAGGTCAGAGGATTGCTTGAAGCCAAGAGTTTGAGACCAGCCTGTGCAACATAGCAAGACCCCATATGTATAAAATTAAAAATGGCATTACCTGTTGTCTTAGCTACCCAGGAGGCTGGGGCAGGAAAATTGCTTGAGCACAGGAATTGAAGGTTACAGTGACCTATGATGACACCACTGTACTCTAACTTACTCTACAGAGCAAGACCCTCCACCAAAAAAAAAAGAAAAAGAAAGAAAGAAAAAGAAAAAGAAAAGAAGAAAGAAAGAAAGGAAGGAAGGAAGGAAGGAAGGAAGGAAGGAAGGAAGGAAGGAAGGAAGGAAGGAAGGAAGAAAAAAGAAAAGAAAAAAAGTACAAGAAGGGATTTTGAGAGAA
>CAUYPK010132833.1:0-23633 GCA_963574355.1 Loris lydekkerianus
ATTAATTAGCCTCTATAAAGGATAAAATAGCCATCCCATGGGAGCTGAGTCAGGCAGTGGCCCACGGACCAGGCTGAGATGGTGGGCCTGTCAGATTGAGAAAGCTCACTCTGAAATCATCACTGGTTCCCAGCCATCACATCTTGGCAGAGATGCCCAGAGCATTTAAAGTAGCTACAGTGGGCATTAGCCATAAGGTTGGCAAAGTTTCAAGCAGAAAAGAATCCATTTTATTGTCTTTCACATCCGACAATTAAAAGTATCTTGAGAGAAAGAGTCTGTTTTATAGCATTGCTTATTAACTCTACAGTTTGCACTTGGCTATGCTGTCTTAATTTTTATGTAATGCTCCTGGCATAAGACTCTAGGTTTTAGGAAAAGGAAACATCTTGGGGCATTGGAGCGTTCTACCTTGGATGAGTTCTTTCTTCACCTTTATCCTTGGTTCCTTGGGGAAGAAAGTCATAAAAAAGTTTAACTATAGTGACCTCTTCCAAAACGTGGGAGCTATGAGAGCACTGTCATGAGAAATGCAAAGCCCAGTGTTCTCATGGGTCAAAAACTCAGCTGGAGGTCATAGGAAAAAATTCTTAGTTCCTGTCCTACCAGGATTCTTTCCAGAGAGATGAAACTGTAAATACCCAGGAAGCTCTAGTGGTCTGAGTGGTCATGTTCCTGAAAGAAGTGTCACTACTAGAGTCTACGATGACTTTTCTACAAAGTTAACAAGGCCACACTCACTCGCCGCCACTCCTCACCCACCTAAGACCCTATGCTCTGTGCATTTTCTCCAAGGCTGGGAGAGGTTTTCCCAACCCTACTCTTTAAGCAGTTTGCCTGGTACCGTCAGCACTGACCCAAGAGACACAACGTTGCCCCAGTGGAAATGGCTCTGGCACAGTGGCCTCATTGCTCTTCCTGCCTTGGGACTTTTGCACTTGCTGATGCTCTTGGATCACTCCTGCCCCAGAATTCCACAGGGCTCACTCCCTCACCTTCTTTAGATCTTTATTCTTACATTGCTTTCTCAGTGAGACCTTCCTCAACCACTGTTTTTAAAATTGACACTTCACCCTGTCCTCCTATCTCCCCTCCCTGACATGCTCATTTTTTTTTTTTTTTTTGCCATAACACTTCCACCATCTAATCTATCTCCCTTCTACCATAAAATTTACTTATTTTTATTGTAACAAACTATACGTAACATAAAATTTACTTTTGTTTGTTTCGAGGCAGGGTCTTTCTCTGTTGTCCTGGCTGGAGTACAGTGGCATCATCTTAGCTCCAAACTCCTGGGTTCAAGAGATGCTCCCACCTTGGCCTCCCAATGTGCTGGGATTCCATTTTATGTATAGAGGGTGCCAATAAAATGTATACACATTTTCAGAATGGAAAAACCTGTATTAAAATAATATATACTGATAACATTTGTTATCTCATATCTTGTATCTCTTATAATTGCAGAAGTCAAATGTGACCTAAGGTGGCATCAACCTAGCTTACAGCAATCTTAAACTTCTTAGTTCAAGCAATCCTCCTGCCTTAGCCTCCCAAGTAGCTAGATTATAGGTGTGTGCCACCATGCCCAGCTAATCTTTCTTTTCTCTCTCTCTCTTTTTTTTTTTTTGAAACACCATCTCACTCTGTCACCCTGGATAGAGTGCTATGGCATCATCATAGCTCACAGCAACCTCAAATTCAGTAGTTGGTACTGTATGTGCCAGCCACAATGCCTGGCTAATTATTTTATATTTAGTGGAGACAAGGTCTCACTCTTACTAAGGCTGGTCTCTAAATCCTGAGCTCAAGTGATCCTCCTACCTCTGCCTTCCAGAGTGCTAGGATTAGAAGTGTGAGCCAGAGCTTCTTCCCCTGCCTTTAATTCTTTTGTGTCTATATCTAAAAGTGGAATTGATGGATCAATTTCTTCCTATGTTTAATTTTTTAATTTATTTCATTTTATTTATTTATTTATTTATTTATTTATTTATTTTTGAGACAGAATCTCATTTTGTCACCCTTGGTAGAATGCCTTGGTGTCTTAGCTCACAGCAATCTCAGACTCCTAGGTTCAGGCAATTCTCCTGCCTTACCCTCCCAACTAGCTGGGACTACAGGCGCCCGCTGCAACGCCTGGCTATTTTTTGGTTGCAGCCGTCATCATTGTTGTTTGGCAGGCCCAGGCTGGATTCGAACTCGCCAGCTCAGGTGTATGTGGCTGGCGCCCTCGCTGCTTGAGCCACAGTCACGAGCCTCTTCTGTCTTTCTAGCCCAGGGGGTAAAAGCATAATACACACTTATCAGAGGGATGCTCTAAATGCCCAAGCTGAGTAGTGCCACTTTAAGAGCTGGGCTTGAGCAGTCCTCTTGGATGAATGGGTGCCCCCACTCTCTCTCTCTCCCAGACCCTCCTCTCCTCCCCACTGCTGGAGCTTCAGAGCACAAAACACCAGGAAGCTCCAGAAGTTTGCATGGACTTCCCATTCTTGTTGAGAGGAAGAAAAAAAGCTTTACGGGTCTTTCTCACCTTTTCTCCATGAGAGGGACCAATTTCCAATTATCTTTGGAAGTACTCTAACTTTCTCTTTGTTCTTCCTAAATAAAATCTCTCTGTGTTACCCTGAAAAAAAATCCTTATAACCTGTAATCCTAGCACTCTGGGAGACAAATCTGAGCAAGAGTGAGACCTCATTTCTACCGAAAATAGAAAAAATTAGCTGGGCATGATGGCGTGCACCTGTAGTTCTAGGGAAGCATGTTTGAATCCATGAGTTGGAGGTTGTAGTGAGCTAGTGAGCTATGATGACATCACTGTATTCTACCCAGGGCAATAGAGTGAGATTCTGTCTCCAAAAAAGAAAAATATTTTTTCAGATGAAAAAATGGACTTCATATTTTAATCCCCCCTCTGTTAATTCCCTCTTAGTCTCTAGGGCAGACTTTATGAGTTTATACCCAAGGGTAGAATGTTTCAAAGACTCTTCCTGCTGTCCATATATTTTAAAAAATCTTTTCAAATGCATAAACAATGCACTGATAATGTTCGTAGATTATTTAAACAAACCACCCATAATCTAACAACCTTAACACAGCTTTTTTCATTTTTACTGATTGCTTTCCAATTTTACTCATGTGGAGACACAGTTTATGTTGCGACTGTTAGACCATACACACAGCAACCTTGTATTTTACGTTTTCCTTTTAACATCTGTAAACAAATACACATTTTTCCAAATGTATTCTTCTTAAATACCACAATTCAGTAAATCTGGGTCAAACCCATCACTGATTGATTGCCAGTGAGTGGGCATTGGGTTAGAGCTGTGTAGAACACAGACAGGAGGCTGGGTGCTATGACTCACACCTATAATCCTAGCACTCTGGGAGACTAAGGCCGGTGGATTGCCCAAGCTCACGGGTTTGAGAACAGCCTGAGCCAGAGTGAGACCCTGTCTCAAAGGAAATAGCCCGGTGTTGTGGCAGGCACCTGTAGTCCCAGCTACTCGGGAGGCTGAGGCAAACAAATTGCTTAAATTCAAGAGTTTGAGGTCACTGAGAGCTATGATGCCACAGCACTCTACTGAGGGTGACAAAGTGAAATTCTGTCTCAAAAATCAATCAATCAATCAAACATAGAAGGGTAAGCCTTCAGCTTGGTGCCCGTAGCTCAGTGAGTAGGCACCGGCCACATACACGGAGGCTGGCGGGTTCGAGTCTGCTAAACAACAATAACAACCACAACAAAAAAATGGCTGGGCATTGTTGTGGTGGGCGCCTGTAGTCCCAGCTACTCGAGAGGCAGAGGTAAGAGAATAGCTTAAGCCCAGGAGTTTGAGGTTGCTGTGAGCTGTGATGCCGTGGCACGCTACTGAGGGTGACATAGTGAGACTGTCTCAAAAAAAAAAGAAAGAAAAAAGAAAGGTAAGTCCTCAAGAAGTATACAGTCTCAAGAAGGAATAAGGTGTGCAGGAGACACCAGGAACAGGTACAAGAGGTGGTGGAGCATTCATTAAGAGCTGAGAGACTGAGAGAAGACCACCTCTTCTTGAAGATGGGAGAGTAAATTTAGCTTTGATAATCAGCTTTGAAGAGGCAGAAGGAAGGCAGGAGAGAGGTGGTGAAGGAAAGGAAAACTGGATGAAGGCGTGAAGGTGTTGAATAAGGGTGACATGCAATTAGTTTGGAGGCCACTAGGCAATTGGTCCAACAGGCACACAAGGTGAGTTTGTCCAGGAGTGATAGGACCAAATACAGGAAGGTGATGGGAATAAGGGAGAGATTTAGAGTTTCCTGAGCCCGAATAGCAGTCCAGAGCTGACATCCCTGGGATGCAGATGAGGCAGAGAGGGAAATCGGTGCCATAGACCTCTTGTTCTAGTGGGGGTGTGCCGGTGTTGCTGTTGTGAGAGTGGGAGGTGGAGGGGAAGCAGGCACATGAGGCTTCACAGGTGAACACACAGTCAAGTGAGGACCGTCTTCTCTCCTTCAATGCCCTGTTCCTGCCTAGAACAATGACTGGTATGGAAGAGTCTTGGTAAGTATTTGTGGAATGCGAGCTGAAACAAACCAAATTTTGTAAAATTTTTGTACAAAGTCTGGTACATCTCTATTCCTGTTCTAGGCCTTGATGTCATCACCATAAAATGGAATAACTTTCAAGTGCAACTTATGGTCATTTAGGGACGGGTCAGATCAGGTGACCGCATGAGTCTCAAGAGCTTTTAATCCTGAGCTGTGCTGAGGCCTGTAAGGATTGGCACTTGGGGCTGATGACTCGAGATCCCAATTTGTCATCCTGGCAGCTGCTTCCTGCCTCCCTTCCCTTGTTGCCTTCTGTTTGGGCCTCTTTGTGTAAGTGGATACTGCCTGAACTCATCAATTATTACTGCTGGAGGGCGGCTTACATAGCAGCTCATGTGCCCTCCTCATTAGACAGATGAACTCAGACCCAGAAGGGAGTGGAGCTGATGGAAACCACATGGCCGCCTGCTGTCAGCCCTGTGAGAAGCCCATGAGCTCACAGGCTGGTCCCATTCATTCACATATCCAGCAGACGGCACTGAGCATAGGCCACACGTCAGGCACCATGGGCGGTACAGCAGTAAGGAAGAGGATACAAATGCTGGGGGGGGGGGGGGATATCAGCCATCAACAAGATCAGTAAGGTAGATGGCGAGCTGTGGCAGGGGAAAAGCAGAGGCTGGGCCTTGGGGAATGGGGTATCCGCTAAGGAAGCCAAGCCAAACCAATTATTGTGAGAAAATGACAGTACAGCAAAGAGGTAAGCAGGAAGTGAGAGGGAGCATGTAGTGACAGGGCACTGGGGCAGGAGTGGGCCTGGCACATTCCAGGAAAAATGAAGACTGACAGGGGAAAGCAAGAGGAAACGGCTGGAGGCTGTCAGGTGCTGTGGGGGCTTAAAGCCCACTATGAGGCCTTTGTCATTTCTTCTTCCTAGTTGCTGCCCATGCTCTCATTCTTGACCCTGCCTTTTTCCGTTGGCTCTCAAGGGCACCGGGATCTCTGGGGGCAGAGGGGAGGATGAGTCAGCCAACGGAGCTCTGGGAAGCACACAGAGGTGTTACGGGCAGCTGCCTGGACACTCGTGCTAGGCCTGCCCCTCTCCCCTGCTCCAGAAGCCCTTCAGGCCAACAGGACACAGTGGCCTCCCATTTTGGGGTAAGGAGAAAGATGTGAACCCAAGCTGAAAACAATTGTGAATTTGGAAAATATCAGAGGGGGCAAGTGCACAGCGGAAGCAGGTGAAAAGAGAGCTGAGTCAGAGGCCAGTAGCGATCATGTCTTGACTGAGTGAATCAGATATATTAATATTTATGTAGAAGTGACTGCCAACAGTGAAGCCCTTATGTTGATCCATTTATTAGCCCAGGCTTCTAATTTCTAATGTCCTATGCTTCCTGCCAATGTTCCATGCCCACATGAGAGAAGGCCTCTGTCCAGACTGGCTCCCCAGGGACCAGTGTGCATGCCAGGCCCTGGGTGGGCGGTTGAGGCAATTGGTTGATTAGCACCATAGTTTTGCGGGAAGTGTTTTCCTTCCAGAGTTCCCACTTTCTAGAAGAAGGTATCACACACCCTGGAGTAGAGTCAGGTGGTGAGATGGGTTTCTCTAGGCATCTCAGCCTCTCCTGGTGACTGGCCCCTCTGCTCTGTGGGTGCTCTGACAAGCGTCTGTGTGGAGCCAATGTGAGGGCAGAGCATTGGCAGAGTTTTGTTCAGCTAGACTTGGACTCTGGCTGTGGTCCTCATCTATGTGCTTCCTCTTTCTCCTCTAAGGGGGTCCACTGCAGGAGTCAAGGTTAACTCAATTCACAATCACTTATAATATTTCAGCTGCTAGGTACTTTACCTGTAGCAGGCAGTAGATAAGGCATGAATCCTGCCTTCAGGGATCTGGGATCTGTGTGTGTGTGTGTGTGTGTGTGCACACGCGTGCGCATCTTGGTTTCCATGGCTGCTTAATAGGGATAGTAAAGCTTGCCCTGTCTACCTCTGGGAATTGTTGGGAGGACCAGATGGGGCGATGTCTATAAGTGGTAAAGTACTTTACCCACACAGGAGGTTGTACACTCATGAATGTTGGCAGCATGTATGTAAACATAGAAACAGCAATTACCAGCATGAGGCAAAAAGAACAGGCTAAAAATCAAAGAAGGGGCACCAAAAGGAGCAAGAGGATACAGATGTCACTCCAGAAAAGGATACAGATGTCATTCCAAAAGGCATCGTTGTGTGTGGACATATTGGTTGATGGAGGGCTGTGCACTCCCTGACTCCAAAAGTCTCAGCCCTCCGGAGTCTCTAGCAGAGCAAGAATGTTCTTCCCAACTCTGAGGAGGCTGCCTCCTCCCCAGGTCAAGGCCATCACTATCATCAGTTGCAGATAATACTGAGTACACGTAAGGCACTGGAGCTGCCAGGAGAGCCAACATTTGTGAAGTTCCCGGTACGATGTGCACAGCACCATGCAGGCATTTCCCAGTTGCTATCTCACTTCACTGCTGACCTTAGCTCTGCAAGATAGACGTTGCTATCTTCATTTTACAGAATCTCACTTCAATAATAAGTAACACCTATTAAATGCTTGCAAAGTGTTTAATGTGGCTTAATGTATTTAATCCTCACGATAGCCTGTGAGATAAGGGCCGTTATTCTTTATCCCCTTTTTTGGAGGAGGAAGCTGATGCAAACTGAGGTTTTCACTGTCCTCCATGTTGGTTTGGCCAATGTAAAGAAGCCTTAAGTGAAAGCTTAGAGAGAAGGAGGAAGAGCCAGGGTATTTCTCTCTTTGTGTTTCCTGTGGTGTCTCTGGCAACAACTCTGTGCCCTGTGTGGTTCCCATATCTGTTCTACAGGCCTCCTCCCTCCATGGCCTCAGTACCCATCAGCAGCCTCCATGAGGTTTTAGGTTCCACTAGATGGCCCCCACTCTGGGAGATAGCGGCATTACCTCCCTGTATGTATGTATGTATGTATGTATGTATGTGTGTGTGTATGTATGTATGTATGTGTGTGTGTGTGTATGTATGTATGTATGTATGTGTGTGTGTATGTATGTATGTATGTGTGTGTGTGTATGTATGTATGTATGTATGTATGTATGTGTGTATGTGTGTATGTATGTATTGAGACAGACTCTCACTCTACTCTGGGTAGAGTGCTGTGCCCTCATCATAGCTCACAGCAACCTCAAAATCTTGAGGTTAAGCCACTCTCTTTTGCCTCGGACTCCCAAGTAGCTGAGATTACAGGCACCCATCATGACACCTGGCTAGTTTTTCTATTTTTAGTAGAGACAGGGTCTCGCTCTTATTCAAGCTGGTCTCAAACTCCTGAATCCTCCCCAGATGCTAGGATTATAGGCATGAGCCACTGGGCCTGTCCCTACCTCCTTGTATGGAACCTGCTATGCAGTAAGTAGCCTCCTGTCCTTGCATTAGGCTTCTCAGCTCTTCCTTCTCCTGTCGCCAGTTCCCTGTACTAAATTCCCTCTGCCTGAAAGACTTAGAAGACTGTTTTCCAGAGTGGACCTTTACTGATACCCAGACAGTATGACTGTAGAGCTCACAGTTTTGACCTTTCCAGATGAGAAAATAGACTCAGCCTTGCATAACTTGCTCTAGGTTGAGAAACTAATGAAGTATGAAAAGAGCACAGAAAAACTGAGAAAATAAGTGAGAGGATGTCCTTTTAGATACCAAACGTGCCTTAAAACTAGCGTAATAAAAACAATGTGGTGTTGACACAGAATCAGTGGAATAAGTCAATGGAACAAAACACAATTCAGAGTAATTTACTTGTTAAAGGGGGTATTTCAAGGAAATGGGGAAACACTACTAAAGGGACTAATGGACCCATCAATTTGGGAAAAGAACCCAGAATAAAGTGCAGATGGATTGAGGAGCTAAAGCCTATGAACATCCTAGAAATAAAGAAGAACATTAATAAAAAATCCTGGGATTAGGAAAGCTCCTTCCAAGCAAGACTGACAATTTAAAATGTTTGGTGTGGAAAGAATTCAAAAAGAAATCCTTGCCTAGGGTGGCGCCTGTGGCTCAGTGGGTAGGGTGCCGGCCCCATACACCGAGGGTGGTGGGTTCAAACCCGGCCCTGGCCAAACTGCAATAAAAAATAGCCGGGCATTGTGGCAGGTGCCTGTAGTCCCAGCCACTCAGGAGGCTGAGGCAAGAGAATAGCCTGAGCCTAGGAGATGGAGGTTGCTGTGAGCAGTGTGATCCCACAGCACTCTACCGAGGGCAATAAAGTGAGACCTTGTCTCTACAAAAAAAAGAAAAAAGAAAGAAATCCTTGCCTAGCTGGCTTTTTTGGGATCTGCACAGTACTCTGAAAATGGGGAAGGAGGCTGAGACTCAATTTTTCTTCATGTTCCTCAATTTCATGTCATGTTCCAGCCCCTTACCCGGCTCTGGGCACAAGGATTCACTTCACCAAGGTGGCTAGAACCTGCCTGCTCCCTCATGGGTGGTTTTAATTGGGTCCTAAAGCTGTTAAGTTCAAGCCAAAGGTGTTTGGAAAGTGAAGATGAATAGGGAAAGAATTCTGTACCCTTTGAAAAGAAAGTTATCTACTTGGCCTACTTATTCTTTGCTCATGAATACTTGGGGGAGGGCAAGGATGATAGAACAAAGAGGGTTGTGAATAACTGAGAAGCTGGGCCTCAAAAGCAGTAGGGAGGAGGGGGAGTGGCCAGAGCAGCAGGACTGTGAAACAGGAGCATTTAGCTCTTAATTAGTTTACATTAGTAAGTGTCAGGCTTTTCCTCCTACAGAAAGCTTTGGTACAGACTGGCTTTACTTACTTTCCTCCTGTGGTATACGCTGGGTCTCTGACTATTTCAATTACCGTGTTTCCAGTTTGAGTATCTTTTTCTATCTGAATTAGAGTTTTTTTCTTGCATTATTTGAATGCTTATAATAAAAAGCAAAATAAGCTTAAACATAGATGTTTCTTTTCCAGTTGTTAATTGAACATTTTGCTGCAACTTGGGACACTGGACTTTTGTCCACTTTTTTGTGCTTCGTACTACTGTTTGTTACCCTTGTGGACTTATTTAATGAAACTGTTTAAATAAGTAAGATTTATTTTTGTTGGAAAAAAATTGAAGAAGAATACTGTAGATGTAGCCAAAGAGGGCAGGTGTGGTGGCTCATGCTTGTAACTCAATCACTTTAGGAGGTGGAGACAGGAGGATCACTTCAGGCCAGGAGTTCAAGACCAGCTGTGGCAACATAGTAAGACTTCTGTCTCTCAAAAAAAAAAAAAAAAAAATTAGCCAGGTGCAATGGTGCACAGGTGCACACCTGTAGTTTCAGCTACTTGGGAGGCTGAGGCAGGAGGATTGCGCCTGTCATTGCACTCCAGCCTGGAGGACAGAGCAAGACTCTGTCTTTAAAAAAAAAAAAAAAAAATTCCCAGAACATATATGTAATATTGTTTTTTCTTTGTAAAAAATAGAAAAATGAAAGGAAAGTTATAGGTGACATATACATATGTGTGTACTAGTCACTTCACAGGAGTCTGGTGGTGGGAAGGGTCATGAGCCGTGGGGCTAGTAGAAAAGGCAAAGGGAGGTGCTCCAAGTAGAGGAAGGATGTCCTGCAGGATTTGGGAGACAACCACTGGGCTGGGGAGCCCTAGAGGGCTGACAGAAAGGTAGGGAGGACCTAGGTGTGTGGAAGGACAAGGGGCTGAGACTCAACCCTGAGGGGACGAGGAGCCAGTGACTTGATCTGGACAACAACACCCAAAGTGTGGTTTGGGGAAGAGGCTTCTAGGAAGTCTGTGAGTTCAAAACTATTATAATATTAAGACATTATTTGCTTTCTTTATTCTCATGGAGTCATGAGTGTGCAGTGGGGTTTTCCAGAGGCTACATGATGTCTGACAGCATTGTCACTCTGATGTTAACATGTAATGGATTTCTTAAAATGAATTAATACTTCCCATATTGTCTAGCAGTGAAGAAAAAGAAAAGTAAAATGAATTACTACTTGTAAAAAATAGTTCCCTGCTTTGATTTCTAATACAGTAAGTATTGATAGATATAACCTGCATAAGTAAAACTCTTTGGGGTCCTTGATAATTTTTAAGCAGGTAAAGGGGTCCAGACTCTCATAGCTAGACAGTAGTGGCATGGGAATGAGGAGGAAGGGACTGCGGCAGGCAGCTTCTAACTGTGGATTCCCAAGCAAGGTCTCTACAGAGACACCTATCTTCTTCTTTCTGTTTATAGTAAAACACAGGAGGAGAGAGATAAATTGGGGGAAGGATTATTAAACAGTAAAAAAGAGCCATAACGTACTGGTTTAAAAAACTGATGGTAAAATTAAGAAACAGCTTCTGGAAAAAGCTTAAATCCAAGACACAATCAAGAAAACTATGGTCTAGAGATAAAGTAAAAGTTGTGACTGTTAACCTTTAACGACCTTAGAAAGACCAAGGGTAGGACAACAAAACATTATTTAGGCACACAAAGAGCCCTTCACAAAAATGTGTTCTGCAGATTCTCCCAATCAAACAGTAAGAACCTCTCAGAAGCTTAAGGGTATTATCCCTTTGCTGTCTCAGCAGAGGACAAAGAGAAGGGCTTATCTCATAGACACTTGTGGGTCTAATGGAGTGAACAATGAGATTCACAGGAGTCCCACAAAGTTTTTGTGAGAATGATATTGGCAAAACACTGCCAGCTTGAACTGAAGGGAAAAAAACAAAAGGCCTCTAGTTTCCCAAAATTCTACTGGCAGGAAGAAGGCTGAGAAAACCACACACCAGCAAACACATGTGCCATGTGGGTCACTATGAAAGTTTTGAGACAGATTATGTTATGGTCCATTTGCTTCTAAGAAATATAATCAACAGTGTCCTTTCTGATTCACCTGTGCAAGTTTCAACTTGTCCAGCTTATTAGTATTTCAGGGAGGGCTTCATTTATTCCTCTCCATGGAAATTTTATGTTTCTTGATTTCTGTGTATCTCAAAATTTTTGTAATGACCCATGTACCTTTCATAAAAAAATGAAAGGCTTGGAGGGCAAAACCAAGAACCTAAAGGGAAAAACCAAGAACTATGGAGAATTATTCTTAATTCTTGTATTATAATTAGGTAACTTCCAATATTTGCCTGTCTGGATTTTGGAATTGCTATTAACATTGTGAGGTTCACTTGTATCTCCCATTTTCCTTATTTTTGAAAAGGAGTATGTATAGCTTTTCTTCTATACCTGTTCCATTATGCTTGTACATTGGGGCTGGAACGGATGACAAAATTATGAATTTTGTACTAGTGCAGAAATGAACTGAGGCTTTTTTTTTGAGACAGCATTTCACTTTGTCACCTTGGTAGAGTGCTGTGGCATCATAGCTCACAGCAACCTCAAACTCTTGGGCTCAAGTGATTCTCTTGCTTCAGACTCCCAAATAGTTGGGACTACAGGCACCTGCTACAGTACCTGGCTATTTTTAGAGATGGGGTCTCGCTCTGGCTCAGGCTGGTCTCAAACCAGTGAGCTTGGGCAATCCACACACCTTGGCCTCCCAGAGTGCTAGAATTACAGGTGTGAATCACTGCACCTGCCTTACCCAAGAGCTGAGACTTTTGAGTACCTTGGGAGGGAGCAAATATACTTTGTACATGAAAGCAGATGTGGATCACTGGGGTCCAGGGAATAAACTGTGGTAGCCAGAATCTAAGATGGCTTCCAAAGGTACTCACCTTCTTCTGGGACTCACTCTTCCTGAGTGGACCTAGCAACTTGATTCTAACAGATACAATATTGGGAGGTCTGTAGGATAGTAAAGGTTTGGTTTACAATTTTAAGAAATTTGTTTTTAGAGATAGGGTCTGGCTATGTTGCCCAGGCTAGACTACAGTGGCTAATTCCAAGTGTTATCATAGCTCACTGCAGCCTCAAATTTCTAGGTTCAAGTGATCCTCCTATCTAAGCTTTCTGAGCAGGTGGGACTACCAGAGCACACCACTGACACAATAATTTTAACACATTTCAAGTGTAAAATTCCATGACATTAAATATATTTACACTATTGTACAACCATCACCACTATCTACTTCCAGAACTTCTTCGTCTTCCATCTGAAACTCTGTACCCACTAAACACGAACTCTCCATTTCTCCTTCTTCCCGCTCTGACAACCCCCATTCTATTTTCTATCTCTATGAATTTGACTACTCTAGGTACCATTTGTCTTTTTGTGACTTGACTTATCTTGAGAGTTCATCCATGTTGCATAGAATGTGTCAGAATTTTGTTCCTATTAAGGCTGAATAACATTCCATTGTACATACATACCTCATTTGTTTATCCATTCATCTGGCAATAGATAATTGAGTTCCTTCCACATTTTGACTATTGGAAATAATGCTACTATGGATATAGGTGTCTTTTTGAGTCTCTGCTTTCTTTTTTGTTTTGTTTTGTTTTGTTTTGTTTGAGACAGAGCCTCAAGCTGTTGCCCTGGGTAGAGTGCCGTGGCATCACAGCTCACAGCAACCTCCAACTCCTGGGCTCAAGTGATTCTCTTGCTTCAGCCTCCCAAGTAGCTGGGACTACAGGCACCTGCCACAACACCCGGCTATTTTTTGGTTGCAGCCGTCATTGTTGTTTGGCGGGCCCTGGCAGCTCTGGTGTATGTGGCTGGTGCCCTAGCCTCTTGAGCCACAGGCACTGAGCCTGAGTCTCTGCTTTCAATTCTTTATATATATTTTTTGAGTTTCTGTGAGAGTGATCTGCTTTCAATTCTTTTGAATATACTCACAGCTGTTTGTGGTTTTAAATCAATAAATTTGGGGGTAATTTGTTACATAACAATAGAAAACTAATAGAGGGGTATATTTGAGAGATCACGAACAGAAATTTTTCTCCAAATATTTTATTATAAAATTTTATATATTATGTAAAATTTCAAATGTATACAAAAGTCAAAAGAGCTTTTCAATTAATATCCCTCTTCTTCCACCTAGATAAAACTGTTTTTAATAGTTTGCACTCTTTCCTGTATCAGTTAGGTCAAATCAAATGCAGTATACTGCTCAGGGGTGTCCAACCTGCAGCCCAGGATGGGATGAATGAGGCCCAACACAAAATCGTAAACTTACTTAAAACATATGTGATTGTTTAAATTATTATTATTATTATTATTATTTTGAGACAGAGTCTCACTTTGTCACCCTTGGTAGAGTGCGATGGCGTCATAGCTCACAGCAACTTCAAATTCTTGGGCTCAAGTGGTTCTCTTGCCTCAGCCTCCTAAGTAGTTGGGACTACAGGCACCTGCCACAACACCCACCTACTTATAGAGATGGAGGTCTCGCTCTGGCTCAGGCTGGTCTCGAATCTGTGAGCTCAGGCAATCCATCTGCCCTGGCCTCGTAGAGTGTTGGGATTATAGGTGTGAGCCATAGCACCCTTAAATGATTTTTTGGTGGAACTCAATTGCATGGTTCTTGAGTGTCAACTTTGTAGATGACAGCATCATGTCGCAATGTCACATAAAATAACTGTATGTATGCTGTCACTATTTATACATATCTGCAGCTTCACTTTTACAGCAGTGTGCAGCTTCTAGTGGATTATCTTCCAAGTACAGACAGTCAAATTAACATCATCTGATGTTACATGAGCTCGTGGTGACTTGGTGAGGCAGCTGTTATCAATAATATTTCAACCTACCATTGCAACATTAGGTCTTTACTGTTATTTAGAAGTCAAGTAAGCATTCTTATTAGATTTTTTTTTTCTTTTTGAAGCAGAGTTTCATTTTGTCATCCTCAGTAGAGTGCTGTGGTGTTATAGCTCACAGCAACCTCAAATTCTTGGGCTCAAGTGATCCTCTTCCCTCAGACTCCCAGGTAGCTGGGACCACCAGTGCCTGCTACAACACCTGGCTATTTTTAGAGACGGGGTCTCTCTCTGGCTCAGGCTGGTCTCGGACTTCTGAGCTCAGCAATCCACCCTTCTCAGCCTCCCAGAGTGCTAGGATTACAGGCATGAGCCCCTGTACCCTGCTCTTATTTGATTATTAACAATACTTCCACACTTCAGAGGAGTCTCATGATTGGACCTTCACCCTGCATTGGCAGCTGAGATGTGGAAGGGCCCAAACCTTGCTTTCTATTTTCCTGTCAATTAAGTTTCATAATCAAAATAAATGTAGTCCCTTTTCTATTATTATTTTTTTCAATGCTGTTGTCGCTTCTACAACATCTCAAAAGAAAACAGAACCCCCAAAATAAAAATTACAGATGAAGGAAGATTGTTGATGTAAAGTGGATGGATGACTACCTTTTTGGCAAGACAAATAGTAAGGCACTCTGCTTAATTTGTAGGGAATTTGTGAAAGTTTTCAAAGACTATAATTTGAAAGACTTCTATGCAAAAGCATGTTGTCAAACTTGATGGACATCAAGGATTATGTCATAAGGACAAAATAGCAGAATTTAAAAATATCTTCTCCGTAAAATTTTTTTTATAAGTTATTAACTCAGAAGGATTCCATTATAAAAACTAGCTATGTGGGCTTGGCACCTGTGGCTCAAGCAGCTAAGGTGCCAGCCACATCCACCTGAGCTGGTGGATTCGAATCCAGCCCAGGCCTGCCAAACAACAATGATGGCTGCAACTAAAAAATAGCCGGGCGTTGTGGCAGGCACCTGTAATCCTAGCTACTTGGAAGGAGGAGGCAAGAGAATCACTTGCGCCCTGGAGTTGGACGTTGCTGTGAGGTGTGATGCCAAAGCACTATACTCAGGGCGACCGCTTGAGGCTGTTTCTAAAAAAAAAAAAAACAAAAAAAAAAACTAGCTATGTGGTTGCATTTTTAACAGGAAAAATAAAACCATTTACTAATGGTGAGTTTATTAAGCAACGTGTGGAAAGCATGGCAGAGATGTAATTTGCCTTGAAAGAAAGGGAGGGGAGGCGCCTGTGGCTCAAAGGGGTAGGGCACCGGCCCCGCATGCCAGAGGTGACAGGTTCAAACCCAGCCCCAGCCAAAAACTGCACAAAAAAAAAAGAATAGGTAAGGCATATTGAACACCTACTATGTGCCAGGCAATGTTCTGGGTGTCAGAGCAATAGTGAAAGGGGGCGGGGGGGGGAAGCCAGGTATATAATAAATACTTAAAAAAAAAAAAAAGGGAGATATTTCTAAAATCAGTTTGTCTCACCAGGCTATAGCCAGCTGAATTGAAGAAACCAGTAAATCTATCAAAAGAAGTTTGGAGAATAAAGCTGCTAATTTTAAATTTTATGCCTTGGGAATGGATGACAGCACTGACGTTACAAATACAGCTCAACTTGCCATTTTTATTAGAGATACTGATAATGAATATAACATCACTAAGAAATGGCTTCTGTAGGGCCACTAAAAGACACAACTAAATGAAGAGATTTAGATGAAGCAATAAAAAATATGTTTAAGTGGCTCAGTGCCTGTAGCACAGTGGTTACAGCACCAGCCACATGCACTGAGAGTGGCGGGTTCAAGCCCAGCCCGGGTCAGCTAAACAACAATGACAACTACAACAAGAAAATAGCCAGAAGAAAAAAAAAATAGCAGCATCTGTGGCTCAAAGGAGCAGGGCGCCGGCCCCATATGCCAGAGATGGCGGGTTCAAACCCAGCCCCAGCCAAAAACTACAAAAAAAAAAAAAAAAAACCAAAAAAGAAAATAGCCAGGCATTGTGACGGGCGCCTGTAGTCCCAGCTGCTTGGGAGGCTGAGGCAAGAGAATCGCTTAAGCCCAAGAGTTTGAGGTTGCTGTGTGCTGTGACGCTACGGTACTCTACTGAAGGCGACATAGTGAGACTCTGTCTTAAAGGAAAAAAAAATGTTAAAGCAAGTTTCTTAGTCCATTATTGATATATCTGGTATAGTTACTAATGGTGGCGTGGTGATGGTAGGTAAAAGAGAAGGAGTTGTAAAATTAAGAGTGCAGCTGTCATCTAAAACTCAGGTTTGATGAAATATCATGCCAGAGTACATCAAGAAAATTTTAGTCGACTGAACGCCCATAGCTCAATGGTTAGAGCTTGGGCCTGTGCACCAGGGGTGGTGGGTTCAGACCTGGCCAGGGCCTGCTAAACAAAACAAACAAACAAACAAATGAACAAAAACTTAAATGCAAAAGCTTAAAAAAAATTTTTTTTTATTATTTTTTTGAGATAGTCTCACTATATCACCTTGGGGAGAATGCCGTGGAGTCATAGCTGACAGCAACCTCAAACTCATGGGCTTAAGCGATTCTCTTGCCTCAGCCTCCCAAGTAGCTGGGACTACAGGTGCCCGACACAATGCCTGACTAGTTTTTGGTTGTAGTTATCATTATTGTTTGGTAGGCCTGGGCTAGATTCAAACCCACCAGCCCTGTTGTATGTGACTGGCTCCCTAGCCACTGAGCTACAGGTGCTGAGCCAATGCAAAAGCTTTTAAAATGAATAACATCATGTGAACCATATCAAGACTGTGAATTTCATAAGGGCCAAGGGATTGAACCATCACCAATTCCATGAATTCCTTAAAAGTATTGATGCTACGGCGGCACCTGTGGCTCAAAGGGGTAGGGCGCCAACCCCATATGCTGGAGGTGGTGGGTTCAAATCCAACCCCAGCCAAAAAAGCTGCAAAAAAAAAAAAAAAGTATTGATGCTGTCTATGACAATATCATCTACTTTTCAGAAGTAAGACGGCGAAATCGAGGCCAAATGTTGACAAGATTTTATGATTTGGGACACGTTGTCAAGTCATTTATGGTATCAAAAACCAAATTTGTGTAAGAACTTAGTGATGAAAACTGACTTACAGATTTAGCATTTTTAGTGGATTTAAATTATCATTTAGATGAGTCAAACATGTGTCTTCAAGGTGAAAACCAACTTATCAATACAATGTTTCCAACCATAACAGCATTCCAAATGAAACTGAAATTATGACAAGCTCAAATTAAGGCAAACAATTTTATGCATTTCCACACGTTGGCTAAAGACTGTCCTGTAAACAGTGATAAATATGCTGTGAAGCCTTGCTTTTGACTGGATTTTTATAGGTCCTGTCTTCCAGAGACAAATAACCCTCACTTTACAATCACACTTTATTCATGTCACCATTTTTTGGCATCACCTACATTTGCAAGCAACTATTTTCAAGAATGATGCACACTAAAAGTAGAATTAGGGTTTGGCACCCATAGCACAGCGGTTATGGTGCCAGCCACATGCACCGAAGGTGGTGGGTTCAAACCCCATCTGAGCCACCTAACCAACTGCAACAACAACAACAACAACAAAAATAGCCAAGTGTTCTGGCAGACGCCTGTAGTCCCAGCTACTTGGGAGGCTGAGGCAAGAGACACTCTTAAGCCCAAGAATTTGAGGTTGCTGTGAACTGTGATGCTACAGTACTCCACTGAGGGCAACATAGTGAGACTGTCTCAAAAAAAAAGAGTAAAATTAGAACCAAAATATCTGATGAGCACTTTAAAAACTCACTGAGAATTGCAAACTACTTCCATCAAACCAGATATTGATATATTAATTTCTCAAATGCAATGTCAAATACCCCACTAGTTTTATGTTGCCTGCTTTTCTTTTACTTTTATAATATAATTTTTTTTGGCAGAGTTTTACTTTGTCACCCTCAGTAGAGTGCCGTGGCATCATAGCTCACAGCAACCTCAAACTCTTGCCTCAGTGATTCTCTTGCCTCAGCCTCCTGAGCAGCTGGGACTACAGGCACCTACCACAATGCCTGACTATTGTTAGAGATAGGTCTCACTCTTGCTCAGACTGGTCTTGACCCCAGGAGCTCAGAAAATCCACCCATCTTGGCCTCCCAGAGTGCTAGGATTACAGGTGTGAACCACCACACCTGACCTATAATACAAAAATGTTTAAAGACATTTAGATACCCTGTTTCCCCAAAAATAAGATAGTGTCTTATGTTAATTTTTGCTCCCAAAGATGCACTAGGTCTTATTTTCAGGGGATGTCTTATTTTTCCATGAAGAAGAATACGGTACACATTTATTGTTCGCCCCGTCCCATCTGCTCTGATCCTCCTGTTCTTCTACATGCATCTGTGAAAGTCTCCTCCTCTCTTCTGCCCCACCGCTCACTCCAACCTCTGCTCCGCCTCCACACAGCAGTGACATCAGGACTCCTTGTAATGTCAATGTTTGCTAGATGCCAGTCAGGGAGGCCCTAGCAACCAGTTTATAGTAAATCCATTTTCACTCCGAGACAGAGCCTGGGCGGCTTTATTTTCGGGGGATGCCTTATATTTCACCCAGAAGGAAACCTGTAAGTAGGTCTTATTTTTGGAGAATGTCTTATTTTCAGGAAAACACGGTATGTACATTTTATTGTGATTGCAAACTTGGGACCTGCTTGATAATTGTAAAAGATCCTCTGAAGAGGCCACTGCATGATTAGGATTATCATGTGAGAACTTTTTTCCTTATTATTATTTTTTTTTGGTTATCAGGTTTTGTTGATGTTTATATATTTAATGTGTGACCCAAGACAACTCTTTTTCTTCCAATGTGGCACTGAGATGTCTAAAGGTTGGACACCCCTGCAATGGCTGTTCATATTAAACCAAATTTTATAGGGTTCCATCTTATTTCTTTCTATATGTATTTTTAATCTCCTGAAAGTATAATGAGGACTTCATATTACTTCACCCCTAAATGCTTAGGCATCTCCTAATAATCAGCATTTTGTTTACCATAAATAAACAGATTATCGCATCTGAGAAAATAACACTAATGTCATCAAAGAAAATTCCATAATGAAACCTAACATATATAATGTATCCAAATTCTCTGGTGTTTATTTTTTATTTATTTATTTATTTATTTTTTGAGACAGAGCCTCAAGCTGTCGCCCTGGGTAGAGTGCCGTAGCATCACAGCTCACAGCAACCTCCAACTCGTGGGCTCAAGTGATTTTCCTGCTTCTGCCTCCCAAGTAGCTGGGACTACAGGCACCTGCCACAACACCCAGCTATTTTTTTTGTTGCAGCCGTCATTGTTGTTTGGCGGGCCTGGGCTGGATTCGAACCCGCCAGCTCAGGTGTATATGGCTGGTGCCTTAGCCACTTGAGCCACAGGCACCAAGCCCCAGGGGTGCCCTTTCTCAAGTCTTTATATTCCTTCTCTCACTACAGGTAGTTTGAGCAAGTTACTTGAATATCCTTCCTATGGAAAATGGTAATGTTATCTTTCCATTCTTCTTCTGGAGGCCTTGGAATCATGGGCATTTGTAAGGGAATTTGTGCCTAGGGCAGAGCAGGTTGTAGGGAAGGAGCTGGAAATATGACCTGGGCTTCCTTGACCAACTGTTTTAAGTGATTAAGGTAAGAATGATGAATGCCTGGTGGCTTGAGAATACTGGACCCCTCCCTCACTAAAATTTCAGTTGAGGAAAAGAGCTATAAAACCATATGATCCTTATTTTAATGAAAACATGTTCTATATAGATAATAAGCTTAGGAAGATTTAGTTGGGCAAATTCCTAAAAATACTTCCTCTAATTTCTATGCCAGCTTTTGTTCATAAACGCCAGGTGTGACTTTCTTAATGAAATGTCTTTATGAAACACGGCAAGTTTAAACACAACTATTCCATACCGCTCACCTCTAAATTCTTCTGTTTTATGTTCTCAGAATGGTTAAAAACAGAGTAAGATCTTTCAAAAGGTGTTCATTAATCTCTCAGTAGCTTTCTGCCTAATAACTAGGAACTTAACCAAGCTATATGATTCTTACAGAACCTTAGACTATTTGGGAGCAGATAAGAAGATGAAGTTCAACAGATGTGAGTTTGGATTAGCTGCTGACCTAACGGTTGGTAAGCTGTTTAGCATCTCTAAGCCTTCATGTCCTCACTTACAAAAGGGGAACACAAAATTCATTCAAGAAATGCATTTTGAATGTTTACCACATACCAGGCACTGTTCTAGGCACCAGAGATACACAGATAAACAAGAAAAATGTCCTGTTCTTGTATAACTTATCACAGGACATGGATACTCAACAAAAGATTACATAATTAAGTAGTTAATTCTAATTGCAACAACAGCACCTACCTCAGTAGATGTTGTGAGGATTAAATGAGTCAACATGCAGTCAGGCGAATTCAAATCTGTTGTTGTAATACTATTTTATAAAATCAAGTGGGAAATAGTAGTCTTGCTAACAGTCCCAAATGGTATAAATATGTGTTGGATATTAGTTCCTTTTTTATTATTTGCATATATTTAAACAGTTTAGAAGTCACAGCCATCACATAACTTGGATGTGTATTGCATATAGCAGATGGTAAGTCAGGCATGCCCCCTGATATTGGAGAAATGATCTTGCCAACCTAAGGAAAGCAGAAGCTGAACTTGTTAATTGCTGTCAAGAAGATTAGTCAGGGCTTGGTGCCCATAGCTCAGTAGTTAGGGTGCTGACCACATGCACTGGGGCTGGTGGGTTCAAACCCAGCCCGGGCCTGCTAAACAACAACAACAACTACAACAGATATAGCTGGACATTGTGGCAGGCGCCAGTGGTCCCAGCTACTTGGGAGGCTGAGGCAAGAGAATCTCTTAAGCCCAAGGGTTTGAGGTTGCTGTGAGCTGTGAGCTGTGATGCCACGGCACTTTATCCAGGGCGACAGCTTGTGACTCTGTCTCAAAAAAAAAAAAAAAAGTTTAGGAAAGTTTAGGCAGGTCACACTGGCTCATGCCTATAATCTTAGCACTTTGGGAGGTGGGAGAACTGTTTGAGGGTGGGAGTTTGAGACCAGCCTGAGCAACACAGCAAGAACCTGACTACAAAAAATAGAAAAAATTAGCCAGGGATGGTGATAGGTGCCTGCAGTCCCAGCTACTTGGGAGGCTAAGGTAGGAGGATTGCTTGAGTCTAGGAGTTTGAGGTTGCAGTGAGCTATGATAGTGCCACTATACTGTAGCCCAGGCAAAAACAAAAATAAAGACCAGAGGCCCCTTCCCCCATCCCTAAAAGCCAGTGACAACCAGCCCCCCCTCCAAAAAAAATACAGTGGTGCTGTAATCCCAGTACCCTGGGAGGCTGAGGCAGGTGGATTGCCTGAGCTCACAGTTTCGAGACCAGCCTGAGCCAGAGCGAGACCCCATCTCTAAAAATAGCTGGGCATTGTGGCGATGCCACGAAAAAAGTCCCAGCTACTTGAGAGGGTGAGACAAAAGTATCACTTCAGACCAACAGTATGAGGTTGCTGTGTGCTGTGACACCTGGCACTCTACCGAGTTTGACAAAGTGAGACTTTATTTTAAAAAGAAAAAGAAAAAAACAAAACACTGGGGAAAGGTGTCTCAGCTCTATAATCCCAGCTCTTTGGGAGACTGAGGTGAAAGGATTGCTTGAGGGCAGGAGTTCCAGATCAGTCTGAGCAAGAGCAAGCTTCCACCTACACAAAAAATAGAAAAATTAGCTAAGCATGGTGGCATGAGCCTGTAGTCAGGAGACTGAGATGGGAGGATCCATTGAGGAGTCTGAAGCTGCAGTGAGCTATGATCTCATGGCGGCACTCTGGCCTGACAAGACCTGTCTCTAACGAAAAAAAAAAGAGAAAAGAAAAGAAAAAGTTAAAAACTGGGGGTGCGTATATGTGTGTGTGTGGGTTATATAGACCCAGATAGAGGAGAAGATGCATTTGATAGATTGTTTAAAGAAAAAAGTCAACTTAAAACTTATTCCAGGTCACTTGCCTCATCTTCTTTAAACTAATTTTTAACAAATAGCTGGTCTCATTCAAAGAAGAACAATGATCAGGAAGATTTTTTTGTAATTAGTGCAGCTTCCATTTAAACAAGGTTGGTATTTATATCCTCTCCCACTCAAAACCCTACTGAAATGCCAGTGAAGGAATAGAAAAGGGCCTACCCCCGCAGGAATCAGGAGACAGCTGTAGCTGAGAAAGGCAACTAAGGTAGCAGAGTGGAAGATGGAGTGTGACCCCTCTGTAGACTACTCGGAGGCACCAGATACCGCAAAGGTGGGGATGTGGCGCAGGGGGAACACAGCTGACTACTGGATTATTAGACCAAAGGCCCCTTCCTCATCTCTAAAAGCCAGTGACAACCAGCCCCAGCAGGAAATTGGGGACTCAGGATCTGAAGGAACTAAGCCTGAAAAGCTCTTGACTTGCAGACACAGACCCTTAAAGGGCCAGTGAGGCCACGTGGAATTAGACACACAGCAGTTAAGAGTAACTCTGCCCTATCACATGACCCAGCAATCCCACCCTAAGTATATTCCCAAGAGTATTAAAACCATGTCTTCACGCAAAAACTGTACACAAATGCTCATAGCAGTTTCAAAAATAATAGCCCCATAAAAATTGTATAACATGAGGACACAGGTAGTGAGTTATTGCAATTGACTGAGAATAGGTAAGGATCGATTGATTGTTAACAGCCAGTTAAGATGGCACGCCTTGTTCTACTCTTCACACTTCTCATTATTAAACTTGACTAGTCTTAAAAAAATGAAATAATCTGGGAAATTTCTCGGAGAGTAGATAGGAGTTCTCACTATTAAAAAAAGTATGTGAAGTAATGAATATGTTAACTTAGTCAATTTAGTCATTCTACAATGTATGTATTTCAAAACATCGTGTTGTAACTGCAACATTAAAAAAAAAAATGACCGGACGTTGTGGAGGGCACCTGTAGTCCCAGTTACTCAGGAGGCTGAGGCAGGAGAATTGCCTATGCCCAAAAGCTGGAGGTTGCTGTCAGCTGTGATGCAACGGCACTCTACCGAGGGTGACAACATGAAACTCTTGTCTCTAAAAAAAAAAAATACTATGTCTTGCCTTCTACTGAGTAAAATTAGGAGCCTGTATGAGAGAATTAAATATGAAAACAGGAAGAAGAAATACCTGAGTTAAATTATCTTGGGCGCACCTGTGGCTCAGTGAGTAGGGCGCCGGCCCCATATGCCGAGGGTGGCGGGTTCAAACCCAGCCCCGGCCAAACTGCAACAAAAAAATAGCCGGGTGTTGTGGCGGGCACCTGTAGTCCCAGCTGCTCGGGAGGCTGAGGCAAGAGAA
>CAUYPK010132841.1:0-22724 GCA_963574355.1 Loris lydekkerianus
ACGCGCTCGGAGATCGCTCCTCAGAGGTCCCTCCTCAGAAGCAGCATAACAAAATCCAAACTTGGCAAAGAGCCACAGTATACAAAATAATGATAAGAGGCAAAGAGCCGAAATTCATTTTGGCCGGGAGCCGCATGCCGCGTGTTCGCCACCCCTGGGAATGATCGATCTTGCTAAATCTTTCAGCTCATCATAGAGAAAGGAACAGAAGAGAGGCCATCAGATTGTTAATCAGAGAGTGAGTAAGCTCTTTGAGGACAAAGGCCCATCTCTCCCACTTTTTTGATTTTATCTCCCTAACTCTCTGCTGCTCTGGGTAAGTGGTGCATGCCTCTCAATTGGCTGCCAGCACCCTCTTCAAGCTCTCCTTTCAAAAGTTTTGCAAAAGTCTTATAAATAATTTTGCTATCCCAGAAAATGTTAATGCTCAGGTATCCCTTTGAAAGGAAAGGAAAATTCTTTTGAGTTGTATTTTTTTTTCCCCCAGTAACAAGGAAGGCCTATACTTGGCACTCTGTCAGTTCCCATAGCCAAGAAATCTGAGGGTTACGAGAACAAAGCTACCAAGATGCTTTGCTAGTGACTATAGCTGGCTCAAAGTTCAAGGGTTAAACCCTGAAAATGTTTTACCCCTTCACTTTAATTTCCCACGTAACTATAATAACTTCCAAATCAAAGCTTAGAGGACACAAAATCCTCTCCGTTACTTTATTCGAAAATTTCATATGCTGTGATTTATTGCTAATGCTAGTCTTTCAAAGCATTCGTCCAGGCACCTGCAAACCTTCAGACAACAGCTGCCAATAGAAGTTTAACATTTCATGGGTTAGTGCTTAAAATCTGACAAATAATAAATCGTCCTCGTCACCACTGAGAAGCATTGGGCTGATAATATATTGAGAGCTGGTTAAAAAGTATGAACTATAGATTACACTACAGCTCAGCACTTTAGAAAATGGAGGCTAAGTGAAATAATGATCGTTATTACCATATCTGTTTCTTCAGCACTATGCATTCTCTAAGAAAGAAACTTTCTTTTTACAGAAAGAAAATTTCACTGAGAGTGAACAATATAAAATTTGGTTATTTTCTATGTATATGCACTTGAAAAACAAAGAATTTCAGCATTCCTCATAGCCTTATAATGAATGATCCAAAGAAAATAGTACACTAACTATTTTCAACTTGTCAGGAACAATATTGAAAGCAGTGTTTAACTTGTTTTGGAAGATATTCATTGATTTTTTCAGACATATGAATGTTTAAATTATTTCCATTCTTGAAATATTATAAGTAAGTTCCTGAGTTAGGGTAGAATAAATGCTATGTATCAGATACACATTTGGTGTGAGGAATGGCAGTACGTGTCCATTTAGAAATGGCTGCAGTATATTCAAATACACTTTAATAAGGTCACAAGAAGAGTCACCCAGGCATAATATATTTTACAAAATAACCAAGGAGAAGCCACTGTGAAGCCCCTGGTCTGTGCATCCCATTCTTCCCACAGGAGCCCTCACCTGTCCTGCAGGTAATACCTGACCACCCTGACACGTGGACTCAGGATGGTGCCAATGTCAACACAGTCACCATCTTGAAGATGAGGTTCAAGATTAATTGGTTTTAAACCCACATGTCTTCGATGATCATTTAAAATTGTGATCTATTCTTCATATGAAAGTGTAAGTGATTGTAAATTGGTTTCATAATAGTATTGAATACATTGGATACTTTTTCTTCCATTCTTGAGATACTTTACTAAGTAGGATATGTTCCAGCTCCATTCATATAAACATAAAAGAGGTAAAGTCTCCATCTTTTTTAAGGCTGCATAATATTCCACGGTATACATACCACAATTTATTAATCCATTCATGGGTCAATGGGCATTTGGGCTTTTTCCTTGACTTGGCTATTATGAACTGATCTGCAATGAACAATCTGGTGCAAATATCTTTGTTATAAAGTGATTTTTGGTCTTTTGGGTATACTCCTAGTAGAGGAATTGCAGGATTGAAGGGCAGGTCTACTTTTAAATCCCTGAGTATTCTCCATACTTATTTCCAAAAAGGACGTATTAGCTTGCACTCTCACCAGCAGTGCGGAAGTGTTCCCTTTTCTCCACATCCACGCCAACATCTGTCATTTTGGGACTTTGTTATGCGAGCCACTCTTTGGCTCATGTCTCAAAGTGGTTTTGACTTGCATTTCTCTGATGATTAAAGATGATTAGCATTTTTACAAGTGTCTGTCTATTAAGTATAGAGTATAAATGTCTTAACAGAATAATTAAGTAAATGAGGAGAGGGATATATTAACCAGTACGATGTAAGCATTCCAAAGTGTATATGAAATCAGCACATTGTACCCCATAAATGCATTAATGTATACATGATCTACCTCTTTATGATTTAATAAATAAATAAGTAAAAGAAAATAACATTGTGGTGGCAAGCTTCTCACCAAATTTGATTCAATGGTCACCATCATTATTTCATAATGTGGCTGACAAAGAGTTCAGGCAATGCTTTGTTAGTTTCTTGTTGCTTATAATATTAAAATTATCTTCAACTGGCTGAGCATGGTGGCTCATGCCTGTAATCCTAGCACTCTGGGTACATCACTTGAGCTCAGGAGTTTGAGACCAGCCTGACCAAAAGCAAGACCACTATCTCTGCTAAAAACAGAGGGGAAAAAAATCATTAGCTGGGCATTGTGGCAGGCATCTGTAGCCCCAGCTACTCAGGAGGCTGAAGGAGGAGGATCACTTGAACCCAGGAGTTTGAAGTTGCTATTGAGTTGGGCTGAGGCCACAGCACTCTAGCCTGGGCAACAGAGTGAGACCCTGTCTCAAAAAAAAAAAAAATGATCTTCAATTTATTCTAATTCTTTGCAGAATCTTTTAAGAATCTGCTAGTTTGTGAGGATTTGTTAACACTAAAAACATAGAATTTGTAAATGTAGTTACCCAGGCATAATATATTTCACAAAATAACCAAGGGGAAGCCACTGTGAAGCCCCTGGTCTGTGCATCCCATTCTTCCCACAGGAGCCCTCACTTGTCCTGCAGGTAATACCTGACCACCCTGACATGTGGACTTAGGATGGTGCCAATGTCAGCACAGTCACCATCAATCATCATACTGTTTACTGACAACAAAATAGAGGTAAATGCAAGTTCCAATCAATTTCTTTTCCCACCCAAATAGCTGTCTCAAGAGCTCCCTGGGTGCATATCCCACTTTGGAGATCACTGTGCCATTCAGTAAGGCAGTAGTTTACTTCTAAGAGCCAATTACACTCACAGAAATCTCTAGACCTAAAACTAGCAAGACAAGGGATGAACTCACTCAGGCCAAAGAGATAGTTAATTCATGTATTGTTCTTTTTAACTTTTAAAATTATTAACTTTAATTCATAAATAGGAAGGTGAATTAAAAAAATTCATGTTTGGCTATATACTGCCTGTGGCAATACCTGCCTAGTCAAAATACACTGCCAGCACCCCTAAAAGCCCCCCAGGCCCTTTCTTTTCCCTCCCTTAGAGGTGACCACTATCCTGATACCTGATTCTTACAGTAGTAAGTTCCTTGCTTTTCTTTATAGTTTTAGCCACTTTTAGAGTTTAATCTGTTTCCAGACTTCTTATAAATGTAACAGGACCTCTGTGGATTCTTTTGTATTTTCTTTCTTTGAATGCTATGTCTATAGGATACAGCAATGTCACTGTGTTTTAGCTCTAGTCCATTCTCCCTGCTGTATAGTATTCCAACATATTACACCACAGTTCATTCATCCAGCCTACTATTGATAGAGACCACATTCACATCTCTGAATGCATATGTATATAGATTTCTCTAGAATAGACACACACACAAACACACATACACACACACAAGCAGCCAACTTATTCTTTTAAAAAAAGAAAAAGTAACCTCAGGGAAATTAATTCCAAGCATCTCTTGGCAGTTAATTTTAATATTAACTAACTCTTATGTAGCCACGAGGAAAGTTAATTAAATTACTACATTTACCTTTTAGAAGAATTTCACTTCTGCATATTTCCTAAATCTGAACTATGACATTAAATGCATTTTACTCTGCTAAAAACAGTTTGAAAATTCCAATAATGTATTGAAACCTATTTCTCCAATCTCTTTTTTCTCCCTCTCCCACTGTATCTCTCTCTGTATACATACACACACCCACTTTTAAAAATATATTATAATCACATTTTCAATTGGAAGAAAAAGCAGAGTATATATAATCACATTTTTCCTCTTAATGAGGAAATAAACTACATAAATGGAGAGAACAAAATGTTCATTTAAATTTTAAAGCAATTTTGCACCAAAAGAGTTTCAAGTTAATACCAATCAAGTCTGAGAAGCCAAACATGTTATTTCTGTAACCAAACTAAGGAGCACAAGTGGATTAATTTCAAATTCAGTCTCCAGTGTTTTCATTCCACTATGAGTGTTCTCCAAATGGAGTGCGGAAATGAAACATACTTAGATAACAATACTGTGGCACTGGCAAAATATGCTCAGTGGTCCACCGTTGTCTTACTGGTACAAAATACTACAACTAACATTTATTACTGCGCCAGGCACTTAGCACACACCAACTCACACATACAATAATCATACAAGCTTGTCTGATCCTCTGAACAACCCAATGAAGTAGGTGCTATCAATCTTCCCATTTTATAAGAAAGGGAGGCACAGAGAGGGAAGGGAATTTGCCCAAGGTCCAAAGGCGATAAATACTTGATTTGGGATTCACAACCATTCCTCCTGCAGCTTCAGTCTATATTCTCTATACCACCTTGAAAAATGTCAGTTTGGTTGTTGTTAGCATGATTATTGTTGTTTTGATAACAGCAAGAATAATTCTTTAAGATAAGACAAAATGAGTGAATCACAGGGGGGAAAAAAAATCTATGTATATTTGTTTTGATTTATGAGAAGTTTGTGAAAATGATTATAACCAAGCAACTCTCTAATTCTGGGAGAACTAATTAAGAAATGAATTAAGGGATTCAATAAGTACCCAAATTAGTCATTAGAACTTGAAGATCTGTGAGTTCTGGTCTAAATCCAGCTTTGGCACTTGCATCCAAAATAAACATGACCAGATAAGTGCCAGAGCTCACAATTAAAATGGATTTATATGGCTTATGTGTCCACACGGGACAGGCCTCTTCCTAATTGAATTCGGACACCTCTTCAGTTATTGTGGGTTTCATTTACCATCGTCCCAGTCTTTCCTAACTGCTGGCAATAGGATTATGTTGAGGGAGAAATCATTTCAATCAGTGATGTCTGCAGCACAAGCATAAAAAGATAAAAGTAAAGCCTCTGAGCTGTAATTAGAAAATTCCTGAAGTGTGCTAATGTGGCATATGCTTCAGACTACTACAGACTGGCAAGACCAGTTACAGAAGGGATGTCTAATGTCACCACTCGGCCCAACATGCGATTAATCTTTTGCAGGCCCAAACATTCCTGCCTTCTATTTCTAATATGATTAGTGACAGACAGCTGGAGGCATCTCATTCTCTTGACAAAAATATGACCAGAATTATTTTCAATTGGTATATCTTTCCATCAAGCTGTTGCCTTCCAGCAGAATAATCAGAGTTTCTGATTATTTGGTCTACGTTTCAAGAAAACAGGAATTGATTGCGCCCTTGCTTGTCTGATGGGCAGGAAGTTGCCAGAATTTACATAGTAACTCTTTAGTTGTCTAACCAAAAAAAAAAAAAAAAAAAAAAGCTAAGCTCTGTGTGTGTGCGTGTGTGTGTGTGTGTGTTCTTGCACACGAGCATACTAATTTGTATTTGGAAATGAGAGAGAGAGGAAGAGAGAGAATCAACCAGTTGTTTTCATAATAATTCTCTATGAACAACTATGAAGAAAAGTGTTTCCTATGGTGATTCAAATAGGAGGAAATAAAATACTCTATTCCATTCACAGAAAACAACCAACGTTAAAGGCTCTTTAAAAAGTTACAGTCACCTCCTGACCACTAAAGGTTTGGGTTTATGGAGAAAGAATCAAATTTATATGAACAGTAACAGAAATATACACGAGGCCATAAGACCTCATTAATTTGCACTAGCTCCATTTGGAATTTATGATCATTTGACAGGGTCTGGACCAAGGATGACCTTTTCACAAGGGATATACAGCTTGTTAAGAAAATTAATTTAAACAAGACTGCTGGAGGAAAAAGCAAAAATATTTTAAGAACAAGTATGAGCCTAAAACAACATGCTTGCTCTCCAGCAGATGCTTTCAAAATATCCATGCAAATACCAGTGACTGATAACAGTAACAGTCACTGTTTTATCAAATGTCCATCTTGTGCAGATCAACTTTACATACATGAGCCTGACACATCTTAACAATCGTGCAAGGTGGGCATAGTTATCCCCACCTTAGGACAAAAATGAGGCTCAGGAGGGAGCAGTGTGCGACAACAGCACAGTGACTGGGCAGCACGCAGAGCCAGGCCACCTGGGAAGTCTGGTCCCTTCACTCCCCTCAGGGCTGACTGAGGGTTGCTGATTCCAAGTCAGGCTTCCAGAGTCACTGGAGCACATTCCTCAACAGCAGGGACAACAATCACCCAAAATGGCTGTCACAGTGGCTCAGGAAGGCCAGGCAGTCTGGCTCTGCAGTCCACCACTCTTAACCATAATTCTTTCCTAAATCACAAGAATGTCTTTTTGTTTGTTTGGTTTTGGTACTTCAAAATACTTTACATGCATGAAATTGTCCTGAAGACACCCACAGAACCACCAATGTATGAAGTGTGGGTGGGGAAGGAGCCCTCAGGCCCAGGTGAGGATAACCTCAGTCGACACACGCCAAGTGAGGGCTCTGGTGCCGATCCTGGGAGACGGCTGAACCCAAAGACTGTGACAAGGCCCCCAGCCGGCAGCTGCAGGTGCAGGGACGGCTGGCAGCGCAGGCAGAAGGAGGATGCAGAGAAGGAAGACCCATCTCTACTCACCTGGGAATCCACAGAGAGGCTCCGGGAAGCAGCCTGGGTTCTGAAGTGCTCTAGGAAAAAGGAGATTCAGGAGGTCAGGCGGATCTCGGAGCAGCAGCCACACCACCCATTTCCCATCACATCGGCATCCAGAGACAGGGTCTGAGCCCCGTGCACAGGGACTTAGACCTCACTCATGGCTTAATGACCTTGTGACCTTGGGTAGGTGGAATAACCTCTCTGTACCTCAGTTTACTCGACAGCAAAATGAGGATAACAGTACCTTCCTCCCAAAGTTGTTGACTGGATGGGACATAACATGTGCAGTGCCTTTAGCACACTGCCCCACATATTAACAGTGATATTTAATAATAACAGTGATATTTAATAAAAACAGTGCTCTCGTTTATTGCTTGCTCAAAAAGCGCCGAGCATCACTGTATGGCTTCCCACAGGCTAACTCCTTCAATACTCGGAGGTAGGCACTGGTATCGCTGGCATTTATAGATTTCAGAAAATGAGGCACAGAGAGGTCAAATCAGCTGTCTCACGAAAATATGCGACGGTAGGGGGTGGAGCTGGGATTCTAACTGTGGCAATCTGGCCCTAGAGCCTGGACTGTTCACCACACAATATCCTGCCCAATTTATTAAAAATGCTAGCTATTGTTGTCATGGTATTCTCCTCTCTTAAGAGAGAGCCTATAAGGGACACACAACCCCACATAAGTCACCATCTGGTCACTAACCATCCAGGCAAAGAGAAGGGTGCCAAGGTCATAAGTCAACCAAACACTCACTCACTCACCCAGCATTTCAAGTGTTTAAGAATCCCTAGGTCCTGGAAGCTCTATTGAGCACTCTGTGAGGATTCAAAGGCTCTGGTCACTGACCGACGGAGTCAGAAGATCACCCTCCATGAAAAGACTGGAGACCAGCAGCGAGGGGTATGCTGGAAGGAAGGGACAGGCCCCCAGAAATGAGATGCTGTGCTGGCATCAGCCCTCTGGGTGGCCTCCTCTAAGTCAGCCGACCTCTCTGGGTTTCTTCTGTAAATGATAAGAACTGACCTGGCAATCCTGAGATTTTCTAGTCGACACCTCTGACTTTCCTTCAGACTAACTTTTTCTCCCAAGGTCCATTTTTGGGAGAGTATCTTGTAACCTCTAATTCATCCAACAAACCTTGCCTGAACATGTGCCAGGATCTCAACAGGGGGTGCAGCCTACACTTGGTAATTAGCTCTGTAAAGCAGGGCAAATTCTCATCACATGAAATCGTGGCAATCAGGGGACGAGGGAAGAATGCAGACCTGAGGACAACTGCCCACACTCAGCCTGCCCCAGTCCTCACCAATCCAAACTCCCGGGGCTCCATGTTGCAGGGGCCCTCAGTCTGGGAGGGAGCAGAGTGTCACGCTAAGCTGATGGTGAGGATGTAAATGTGAAAAACGAGGCAGAAACCAAACAACTAACGGGCTTTTTGGGCCCCGTGTTAGATTTGTTTTCTACAAGTTAATAGCGTTGGATGTAAAAAGCTGAAGAGATACTCGGCTTCCTGGACATTTACACCTGTGCCAGACTTTAAACCAGTGGTTCTCAACCTTCCTAATGCCACAGTGTATTTTCATCGTTAAAAAGGGGTCGCGACCCACAGGTTGAGAACCACTGCTTTAAACCGATAGAAAGCTTTCCTTCTCCCCGTGTGTCTGTGTGTGTGTGTGTGTGTGTGTGTGTGTGTGTGTGTGTGTGAGCCAGCAGGTATGTGCCTGCTTCTCTGGGAAACATTTACTTCCACACATGATGCTACCGAATCTATTTAAAGATCACCCTTAGGTATGTTTGCTTTCACAAAAACTCCTTGGAGGAGAATAATTTAGTGAGTGTAACACTTCTATGAAAAAGGAATTGATTTCAAAATATGCTTTTCAAACTTTTGACAAAAACAATTCCCTGATTTTCCTTATGTACTACAAAAGGCAGACGCTGTTAGGTTGACAAAGTAATAAATAACAGGAGTTGTCAAATGAGATATTAAACATTGATGGATTTAATTTTTAATAAAGACTTTTAAACATCCCCCAAAATATCCATCAATCTCTGATATAGGAAGAAACAGCATCCCCCACTGCAATAGAAGTCAGCACAAGATATTTATGGTTCTTAGAAAGGACAATGATGATATCTTTTATAGAATGATTAAATGTTTGCAGCATCTGTGTTTAAAGCACAAAAAGGTCAAACATGTCACGCGTTATTTTGGTAGGTTTTAAAGTAATGGATATACCATCTTGGTCATGTTTCTACCAAAGTACTCTATGCATGAGAGTCTACAGAAAATGTGGTTCCTAAATTGCCTCAGAAAGGGATTCTAAGAATGTTTTATGCAATCGTAACTTTGCCAGAATATGTGCATAAACTTCAAAGACGACAACTTTGAGGTTTCGATCCTCATTTGGATACATAAATAATAGTTTTGTTAAGCCTAGCAAGAAAAACAATAGAAATTTTAATAGTGGTTATCCTTGGGGTAAAAGATCCTGGGTGATTTCTTCTTTTTTTTATAACTTTCCAAACTTTCTATGTGTGTGTCTTCACAATTTGAATTTTGTTTCTCCTATCTAATGATATGGAAAACAGCCTCATATACAAAGAAGTGAAAGGGCTTTGGAATCCGAAAATGGGTTCAAATCCCAGATTGTACCCTTTCTACCTCAGCACCCTTTTTAAGTTACTCTGCGGCTCTGTAAAATGGGAGTAATAACATGGCCATTGGAGCACTATTTTGCCCATCAGAGATGAGATATTTTAAGAACTTAGTGCAGAGTGGGAGCTGATGAATGGGAGTCACTCCTGTCATTGAAGAACACAGAGGTAATAGATTAAGCTTTTCTGGTAACTAACAGTAAATTTGTCGGTGTTTATAAACTGATCCTTCCGTTTTTTTGTTTAGAAATACTGTGAGTTTGTTAACAGATAACTTCCAGAACTCTTCTAACAGGGAAAGGTCCAGAAAAAGTGTAAGTAGAAATGGGCTTCCACACCATCCTCCTTTCCATTTGTTAGATTCTTGGGTTTACCTGTGCCTGTTACTTTACTCACTGGGACTTGCTCAGAAATCCTCTGTTTAGGGCAGGAGCTGGGAGCAGGATTAAAGCAGATCTATTTGGAGATAGAGAAAGAAACCACAGCTACCACAATCAAGGTCTCTTCCATGGTGCCAGTCCTCGTGATTAAAGCAAGCAAAATAAATCATGGGATTGCTTAAATGAGGGGTAAGGGACAAGATTATAGATTCTCTGGCTTTTCCCTTTTTTTAATGGTAGCTATGTTGATATTTTCATCCTATTCATCTGAAGGTAGTTCAATCAGTTAGGTTTATGATAAAATATATGTACTCAACAAAATAGGGCTGTTGGGGATATGTTGCCCTTGGATATGTGTTTCTGTACCTTGACTACAGCAAGAAATATTGATTTAACTGGCTTTAATATCAAGTCAGGTATTTGTTGACACGTGGAAATGAAAAATATCAAAACCATGAAAAGTTTGATATATAGGTCAAATCCCATTTCCGCTCACTCCAAAGGCTGGTACAAAGTCTTCTGCTGTATTGGAACTGTGTTCTGCTGATGCCCCCATCACAGATAACAGGGATGTTCATTATAATGAAATTTGCTACACCAATGAATATTAGTACAGATTTTTAGGTAGTACAGTTTATTGTAGAAAGCACAGCAGGAAAAAAAAAGTCATTGCATACTTAAGCTCTCCCTTCTCTCAACTTCGGAAACACACCTTTCTTTTTACCCAAAGTATGCATGTTTTTTCTTTTCAACATCTGATTCCTCTTTGGTCCTCTCTGTACCTAGTATGAGCAGACACTCAGGAAACAGCTAAGTGAATGCTTTGGTAACAAAGCAAAGGAGGGAAATTCAGAATATAAAATGAGAATAGCATGCAGGGTTAGTCCTTACTCCCCAGCATGCTCAGGGAATCTTGGGACCAGGAGGCTCTCAGCTGGCTCTCTACTGTGTTAAGTGGTCACAGAGGCTTGTCTACAATGTCCAGCACTTAGCTCACACACTCCCACCCCTGGGGAACTCCACAGAGACGTTCCGATCATTAGTTGCCTGAAATACCTTCAAGGTTCAAGAGCACAGCCCAAGCAAGGTGGTCAGTAAGCAAGCTCCATCCTCCTATAGGAATGGAAGAGAGCGCCATCTCTAGGACTGTTTGGGAAGCAGTAAAAGCCAGGAAGGATGGTTAGCCTGCTGCAGCCCAGGGAAAGGGAGTTAAGTGCAGCCCCAGGATGGGACCTAGAAGTTTTTGAAACCTCCACTACGTAACACTGGGAGAAAACCCAAGAGAGATGTCAGGAAAGCCTACCAAGAGTGTCCAACTTCTTTTTTTCTCTGCCCCACATTGGAAGAGTAAGAGCTATGTTGGGCCACATATTACATATACAAACACTAATGAAAGCTGATTAGCAAAAAAAAAGGGTCCATGCATACTTTTCGATATCATACACCAGAGACAAGCAAAACAGTGCTCACAAAATCAGCACGAGGCCCACATGTCACTGGTTGGACACCCCAGCACAAACCCTACGCCCTCAAAGTTCCCAACTTCTCCTTCCTTTTCCTTCTCCCATCCAGCAGCATGGTTTCTTTAATTACCAAAGAGTTTCCTATAATTGTCTATAATGCAATCCTGGAATATTTTTTCTATCTTGCAGTCTTTTTTCTTTGAGCTTTTTTAAAATTGAAAGCTAAACTATGCATCAAATATACTAGTTTTGTTTCTATCTTAAAAGGACGTAATAGATCTAAACTCCTATTTCTATAAAGGTCTTTATTGTGTCCAAAGGAACCACTGATTGAAGCCCAAGCATCCCCCTTCTCCCATCAGAGGAATATGTCCTAGGAGTGAGCATCTAGGCTTCCAGAGATTCTAAACTGGGCACCAGGGGTTCCAGGCAGAGAAAAGACCTGTCCATTATTACTGGATAAAATATAAGCAAAGAGTTATCTGATGGTTTGGTAAGATTTTCTCTAGGAGTGGTATATTTTATAAACATTCCCATTCTTCATTTGAAAGTATTTTAAATGATAAATTGGCTCCTCTTACAATGGAATGACCTGTGGTCTTTAATTAATAACTTAGAAATGAATCATGAAAGAATTTTTGAGTTAGCCAAATGACTTGCTCAATACATGGGATCTTCAAAATGACCTTTGATTGTGTAGTAGCGCCACTGTTTCCATTTGAGAGCTGAGGGAGCTAAGATGCAGGGATAGCACAGCTCTTTACCCACAGTTAGATAGCTACTATGCCATAAAGCCATGTCTTACATCCAATCTGTAGATCTCATATCTAATTCTCTGCTCACATTTCTAACTACTCACTAGTTGTGTAGAGAGGTCAAATTTAACTTGTTGGACCCTTCCAACTTGAAACACCACCGTGGGGGAAACAGTTATCAACTGGCTAAGTTGGAGGTCATGTTCCGTCAAGATCCAAATCTATTTTGGATGTTGGGACATGAGTGACACTGTTTCTTCCTTACGAGATCTAGAAGGACTGAAGGAAAATTAAGACAATCCTAAGACAAAAATGATCAAGCTCAAGGACTACAAAAATTCAAGAATTCAAAGACCAAAGACAGCTTTCTTTACTAGACAATAGTGGGTTATAATCTCTGCAACAAAGTACCTTTTGGATATGAAATATTACTACTATTCTTTTCCATTCTTTCCTAAGCATCGAAACCTACAAAATGACATACCAGGATTACCCTATTAAAAGACAACTGCAATTGTTCCTTTGTTCTAAGAAGCCGTGTGTTCCGTACTGACTGGCAATACCTTGATCTTCACATTAATTATGCATTTTCCCTACAAAATTGGCTGCCACACTACACCCTGTAAGTCAGATTTCAGAGCTGCCAAGAAAAATGTTCCAAATGGCTGACTTTTTAAAGACAACCTGTCAGTGCACCAAATAATTCTTTGGGGGTTTATCCCGACGTACTTTATGTCTTCCTTACGCTTACACCTATAGCAATTATTACAGCTCTTTGCTGATGTATCGTCTTACAGCTGAGGCTAAAGATCCATTCAACTCCTAATATACAAGTAATGAAATGCACAATTCCTTTGACAGCATCAATTTACTCAGGGTGTTGTTATTGCCTAATTCCTAAACCGATGTATGTGAAATACTCTGGTTCCTGGGAGATAAGTAATTGTGCCCTAGTCCACACAACTTAAACAAACAGGTTTATATTTTTTAACTAAATAAGGATTTTCTTCCCTGAGGCTTCTTTTGATCAAATAATATCAATGCTTCATTTCCTTTAGCTAACACCTTATTTTAAGGAGGCGGGATTCCAAAATACATAAGAACATACACACATGAACGGTTCTGTACCAAGCCAAATGTTCCAGCCAAGTGCTCTCTCTTTTACCTGGCACTGACATTTTGTAGAAAGCACAATGGTAACTATTCATTCTGCCAGGCTCAAAAAGATAGGCATGAACTACATGCCAGAATAAAAAAAAACCTAAGCTTTGAAATCAGACAACTGGCTTGGAATACCATCTCTACCTCCACTATGTCTATGACCTTGAGCAAACTACGTTTCCCCCTCAGAGCTATCTCATCTGGAAAATGGGGGTAACCAATTTACCTCATAGGGGCTGTGAAAGCTAAATGAGAATTTTGCTGTAAAGAACCTCCCATATAACCTGACACATCAGTAGACACTAACAAATTGTTAGTTTTTTTTCTGCTTCTCCAAAAATTCCACTAGTAATTCACCTTCAATCTGTTACCTATGCATAAAAAATAACGAAAAGGATATTAGCTGTGTGCTCTTTATGGTAGCAAGGAATGGAAAATGGTTTAGGCATAGATGATTGCCAACATTAAGGTATATTCAGATACTGAAATTTATGCAGTCATTCCAAAATATTTTTCAAATAATAACAAGAAAAGCTTTACCCTAGAATTTAAGTGAAAAAAGTAGAAGTGAAAATGTGTATAATAATAATGGCTCACATTTACTGGGTGTATGCTATGGGCCAAGAACCATGCTATCTACTTTATGTGCTTTATCTTATTACTTCTTACAATAAACTTACTAGATATATTCTACTATTATCTGTATTTTATGGAAGTAGAAATTGAGGTTTAGGGAGTTTAAGCAACTTTTAGTAACTACTTAAGTAGTATAGCCAGGACTTGAATCTCAAACTATTTGATTCTAAAGCACTTTTAACTAGTAGGTCATACTGATTCTTTAACAGAAACTTCTCATGTCTGCCATGAACCTAGTTTACAACACACAAACGTATGTATACACATGCACTTACAATCACACAAAAATATACCCCTGGAAGGAAAACATATCAAACGCTAATAGCAATAATCTCTGGGTAGTGACATTGTAGCTGACTTTTAATTTATTCTTTAGCCATTTTCAGTATTTTTGAAATACAGTGAATACGCATTGTTATTACAATAAGAAATTTTTTTTCAAAAAAGAAAATGCACACACTTTGAAAAATATAAATTATTATACAAATACTCGTATTTGTGTATTAATAGCTTATTCCTTGACTTAGTAAGATCTGGATCTGTCAGGGCTGTTATCCTTTTAAGTTATTTTTTTCCATCTAGCCCATGGCAAAAGACATGTTTAAAAAACTATTTTGTACATGAATATAACAGAATATAGTGCAGAAAGCATCGTATGTGTTATTTGACAGATATTTGACGTTAATATCAAAAGTCAAGGAATTTGTGGGAGAGAGGGGGAAATAACCCTCTTTTCAGATGATACAGAATTTTCTGCTTAGAGAAACACATCCATTAGTAACATAAGGCCATCAGTGCTTTCTCTGTCATGGTCACGTTAGTGATACTGTCATGGAGCCATTTACATAGGCACCAGCATACTGTTTGGACATGCCTCAGCCTGACGAGTGTCCATCCCAGGAGGCAGAAATATAACAATGTGTCGGAAAGGATTTCCTGTCACCCTACAAATTTGTTTTAAGAGCAATGATTCCATAAAGAGAAGCAAACAATGTACTGAACAGCTATTTGTCTGAACCAAACACATGCATACGAGTTCAAATCACAGGTGAGGTATGATTTTATCCACAAAATTGTTTTTTTCTTTTAAGAGAAATTAAAACTAAGTTTATTTAGATATGACATTCAGTAAATTTTTCATCAAAAGAAAAATTAATGCCATCTAAATGTTACTCCAAATGAATCTTGTTCTTCACAATAAGGGCTCAATGAATGGAAGTAAGTGGGCCAAAAATGAGTGTATTACTAATGCACCTGACCACGTCTGTCCCAGACTACAGGAGAAAGATTATCAAAGTAGTTTAAAAAAAAAAAAAAAAAAACTAACGAAATTCACATATTAGTGTCAAGAAGGCTCTTGTGGAAAGTCACAGAGCTCTCCCTTTGGCCTGTCTTAGCATTTTATCAATGACAGAGAAAGTACCATTTTCTAACATGCAATTGATAAAAAAGTGGAAAAGTATCACTAATAAGTGGAATTAGAAAATCACAATTCAAAGCTGTCTTGATAAAGAGGAAAAGTCATTTGGCAAAGAGAAAATTTAACAAGGATCAACGTAAAGTCCTCTAAATAGGCACACACCAACCTGCTCAAGTAGATCTAAGGGATTGCAAAGGCTTTGCAGCAATTGTTAAGAAAAAAAGAGCTAGAAGTTTTATTTGACTTGGTGTATGAACTGACAATGTGCTGCTCCTGATTTACAAGGAAGGCCAACAAAATATTTGACTAGCTTAATAAAACAAGGGTGCCCTGGTGACGGGGGTTAATAGCAGCCCTGTGTTTTCTACTGCTCAGAGTACCCAGCAGGGTGCTGCGTGCAAGATGCCCCATTTCTAAGATGGCCTGGGCAGAGTGGTGGGCACCCAGAGGAGTGTTAACAGCACGATGAAGAGCAGTTAGGAGAACTAGAACCATGTAACCCAGAAAGGAGACAACTTTGAGGAGGAGATACAGTTGCTACATCTGAAGAGCTACACACAGAAGGGGCACGTTTATTCCTTTATTCCGTGGCACTCTAAAAGGTGGATGGAAGACCAACAGGGAAGCTGCACCAGGAGGAAGAAGCTCTAAAACTACCGAGAGTGCCTAAAAAATGTAGACACATGTTAAGAAAGGAAAAAACGGCACTAAAATTGTAATACTCAATATATACCGCTAATGTTTGTTATCTTGCAAATTATATCTTGTATGTCCCATAATTGCAGAAGTCAAATGTGACTTGAGTATTATTATTTATTTAAAAAATTTAATATTTATTCTATTTATTATTAATTTTATGTTTTGTTGCCACAAAGTCTCTTTGTCGCCCTTGGTACAGTGCCATGGTATCATAGCTCATAGTAACCTCAAACTCTTGGGCTCAAGAGATCCTCTTGTTTCAGCCTCCCCAGTAGCTGGGCCTATGGGCACTGACCACAATGACTGGCTAATTTTAGAGACGGGGTCTCGCCCTTGTTCAGTTGGTCTCGAACTCCTGAGCTCAGGCAATCCACCTGCCTTGGCCTCCCAGTGTATGAGGATTATAGGCGTGAGCCACTGTGCCCAGCCTGAGTATTATAATTTTAATGCAGATTTTTCATTTCTTAAAATGGATATACATTTTTTTGCACCCTCTGTATTTTTGCTCACCTGTGTTTGATAATGAGCACTGGCCCAAACACAAGTCAGATGAAGTCCAATTATAAAGGGGCTTAAGATCTAGGAGGATAGCAGAATGTTGTCAGTAGTGTTACATGGCATCAGAAAATCACAAACTCCTCATTGCTGAATAGGTTCAAATGGCAATGGGGATAATGTGGAAGGGGCTCCGGCATTTGTTTGGACCTTAGGCCACAGTATCCATCATCCCTTTCCAACATCCACATTCTACACTTCTAATTTCTTCTTTGTAACTCTCATGAAGATACTACCAGTCCGTTTATGTAAGCAATATCTAAATAAGCCTGACCTTAATAAACAATAAAAAAACCTGTAAATTTAAATGCAATCCAGAAATTCTACAAAAGTTTGGAAATTATAAATTACTGTTGCCATGGAAACCTTAGTTGATCTCATCCACAGCAGCTGAGACAATTCTTGCTCAGGGACGACCAGAACAATAAGTGAGTCTGTATATTCAGTGCCACAAACCAGCGCTAAGTTACATTTCCAATGCCTTTATTTTTAATTTTTGAGGCAGTCAATTTACATTTCCTCCTTGATGTTCATGATTTTGATATGGCACTAAAAGGACGCTATGGTATCACAATGGGGTGACCAGTTGCTTCAAGAGATGAGGAGGTCACTGGAAGCACTGAGTCCACCATTCAGATTGCACAGGGGAAATAAGTGGGCACAGACAAAGATCAGGACATCTGCAGTCGCAGTAGCCAGCACGATAGCTTCCATTTCCCCCTTTAAAAATGACTGCCCACATTTCTACAATAAACACTTGTGGATCAAAGTGCAGTGTGTCAGATCAAACTGTTTCACTGCTGCTTACAGCACTTCAAAAGAATGGGTTTTCTCAGCTATGTATTAGGTGTCATTATAATACATGAAAGTCAGCCCACACTGAGAATAGCATTGCCTCCAATCAAAATCATTCTTTCCTTAGTATACTAAAGCTTTTTCCCTCTTCTTGTAAACGCAAACACTACAACAAAAGAACTTTCCAAACACCCGCAGTTAAGGGAAAGAATGGCTCCAACAAAATTAGTGCGAAAAATCTGTCCCCGGTGTCTAATTTGTATATGAATCTTCCTTTTCAGGGTATTTTACTGGCTTGCTTTATTTGCCATTTATCAGCAAAGAATAGAAATAAAAGTTTATTTTGATGGTAGTACACCTGACTATTCAGAGATTCAAAAACCTGCTTTGTTAATTGTTATGCTCTTCCGGGGGAGGATGTAAACATGCCTTTTTTCCATGGCTTCATGCTGTATCTATAATTTCAAATGAGTCTTTTTCACAAATGCAAATCATTAGGCAGGACTGGACTTAAGCAAAATGTGAAGGCAACATCCTTCTGGTCTTTTTTCACCCCTGGTTGGGTAAATTCTGGGCCCCTTGACCCAGATTTCATATCTTCTTCCTTTTCAGTCTCAGGGAAGGGTCTACAAATTTATTCAAATTCAACCTAAGAAGTACAGGTCTAATAAATTTAGCTTACCACTTGCATAGCATTTTCATTTTAGTCCCCAGTGCAGGGCACCTTATATTTTATCTTATTTAGTCATAACAAAATCATAACCAAACAGTGGTATCATTAATTTCTCCTCATACATAAGAAAACTGAGGTACAGGAAGATGAAATTCATATATACAGCAACTGATGAGGAGTCAAAATGAGGTCTTTCAGGTGTCTAAGCTTGTCTTCTTTTCCTTCTAAACCATCCTGGCTGGATTCAGGGAAGAGAAGAGAGTTTGTATGATGTATGCTCTCACATATTAGAGAGCAAGAAAGAGAAAGTGCCCTTTGCAGTAGTATGGATTTTGAAAGCCTACCACAAAGGCAGCCACTTTTCTCAGCCGCACGTAAGACCAACCTTCCCACTAGAGACAAACACACAGACATGTTATAATTTAAGGAAATCAGCCCTATACTTGCCTTCCCCTTCTCCTTCCAAGTTGCACAGGTGGTACAAGTGGGACCCAGAGAACAGTGAGGCAGCCAATTAATAAGCCGCATTTGGTGTCAGGGGTCTGGACCAGGGAGTAGCCAGTATACAGGCCGGTTATTCAATTCCACAAGTTTCCTGACCCTTGCTGGTAGGTGTCAGTATTGAAGAGTCCCATATCTCAGGACATTACTATCCCAAGAAGTCTTGGAGAAACATGCAGGATTCCTACACAAAAACTCCACATTGGGACTTGGGAATATAGGAGCCCTGTGTAAAAGTGAAAACTTGGTTACCCAAGAGTGAGGCTGGGTTTGGGCTACCTGGGTAAACTGTGTGGTCAATCCAATGGTGAGTCACTTAGGGTCAGATGAAAGGGAGCTATATTCCCCATTCAGAGGGTCCAAACTGGTCACAAGTCATGCACACAAGGGAGGAGCCTCCACACCGGGGTGGCCACCACTCTTCTCAGGCCATTTTCCCCAGATGTATGACTTTCAAACTTTTATTTTTAGCATATGAACCTCTCCTCTTATACAAATACCTCCTATGCAAAGCAAAGATAAAAGAGCTGCCCAGACTGAAACCAAGAAGGGAAGTTCTTCTCAGAAGAGTTGAACAGAGTAAACACAGGGTGCAGACCACCCCCCCGGGAAGACGTGCAGTCACACAGCCTGTCCACTCCACTGGACTGTTCTCTTGGGAGTCTTGCTTCTTCCCAGCCCTTCCTCCAGGAGGGTTTTTCCCTCCTGCTCCAACCTGATCAGCTCTGGTTTCTGATCACAGGTTGGCTTCTCCACTGTGAACACACAAAGATCTGCATACTCTGAGGGCATAACACACTATCTTACAGGCCTTTCTGGCAGTCCATATGCCCTTTGGGGCCACTTGATTAGAGACAGCTGCCCTCCCTGCCTTCAGGCATAGCTAACTTCTGTAGAGCACTTACTTGGTGAGCACTTCATTTTGCCTGATGTACAACAACTATATGATGTGCACAATATTGAGACTCAAGACTCACTGATTCATTAATTTGGTCAGAATCCTAGAGCTGGAGGGTGGAGAGTAGGGATGTAGCCTGGTGGGAAGGCACAGTGGTAAGAAAGGGGACCTCAGAGACCTGGTGCCTCACAAGTAGAAGGTGTCCAGGGACTGTCACTTCACTTTCCCTTCCCTTGCTCTCTTCCTATCTATCTCAAATCCTCCTACCCATACCACAAGAATTCCTGCTTCCCACTCCTGATGGAGACTGGGTAGGCCTGGTGGGACGGTGTTCTGTAATAGCACTTTCTACTCCGTGCACATCAGATGTATGACTCCTCAGAATCTGTCTCCCTGATTCTGAATTGTACTGAAAACACTGAGTACCTTTGGATTGCAGAAACAGCACCTACCACTTCTCTGTACCAATTGGGTTGGCTCAATTATTTGAAAAGCTCATAGGCCAAAAATACCAAAACAGTTCACAGGTAAGGCCTTTCCAGTTTGCAGTCTCACTGCTGCTGTACTTACAGTTGCCGGCAGGATTAAACTGATTGAACACATGTGACTACTTGCTAGTTTTCCATTGTTTTTGTGGCAATCATTTGAACTGCCTTGGGGAGAGCTTGAGCAAGAGTGCAGAGAACTTTGGGTACTGTCCAGGGCCCCAGACTGAGCCACTGAGCCGGATGGAGCTAATAGTGTTTGGTTGTGGGCCACAGGGAGCAATTGTGAGAGAACAGACCCTGCAAGCTCTACCCTCAGGGTTGCAGAGCAAGGATCGGGCAGGAGCTGGTAACCTAGTGACTAAGCAGCCTAAAGGTGGTGACTGAGCCGCCTTATAGCCTTAACCCTCAGGGGCAGAGTGAGACCAGTTTTGGCACACTGGGTAAGTGGATAGCCATTTCAGCAGTGATCCCAGCGACAAGCACTTTCCTGGGAAAGCTTCTGGTTAGCCAAGTTTAGGAGTTTAAAGTGCCTTTTAAGAGGGCTGAAGAGAGATTTAGGGTGTCCACCCTGCTTGAGAAATCAGTGGAGGCCTCCAGTCGTATCAGCATTGTGATTAACATCTCATACCCCAGAAGACCACCTGTTGCCCAGACAATATGCAACAAGATATATATACTGCTTTCTTTTTGGTTGTTTTTTTGTTGTTGTTGTTGTTCGTTTTTTTTGTTTATTTTGTTGTTTTTTTTTTTTGTTATTGTTTGGTTTTTTAATTTCAACCTTTTCCATACAGATTTTTTCTTTTCCTTTCTTTTCTTTCTCCATTTTTCTACTTTAAACACAATTTCCAATTGCTCCTTTTTCAATAATTACAACTTCAATTTTGCTAGTGTTTCTACCCCTATTATTTGGTTTTTCACCAAATTTTATCCCATTATGTTTTTTGTTTGCTTGTTTTGGTTCGATTTATAGCATTTTTGTCTTTCCTCTCTACTTGGAGGAGATGGGGTACTGTGTCCGATCACGTTAGCAAAGAGCTGCTGACCTCAAGGGAACCACCCAACTGGGCACACCAAGAGGTTGAGTTTTTTAAAGATTGTGTCAAAGTACCCTACTTTGCTCTGTCTCCCTCTTTCTGTGCCTTTCTTTTCTTTGTCAATATTCCCATTTACCCACCCCCCTCTTCTTTCTCTATTTTCTTTTCCTTCTTTCCGTTTCTTTCCTCTATCCCTTCTTGCTCTTCAACCTTCTCATCCTTCTGGTCCTGTACCAAAAGGACTCATGGAAACCTTAGTCCACAGGCATGGGAACTTAAAGAGCAAGAGGAAGTGAAAGGAAAATTAGGGCAAGGAAATACATAAAAGAAATCACTCATGAGGAAGAATCAGAAGAAAACTCCAGGCAACATGAAGAACTAGTCCAGAACAACCCTTCCAAGGGACCATGAGGTAGCTACTGCAGAGGATTCCACCTATAAAGAAATGTTAGGAATGGGAATTTAGAATACACATGATGAAAAAAATAAAGGAAATGATGGAAACAATGAAGGAAACTGCTAATAAAGTGGAAAATAACCAAAAGGAAATCTAAAAACAGAATCAAATAAGAGATTAATGATATGAAGAATATAGAAAGGATAGAGCGGAGCTGAAGGAACTGAAGCAGTCAATTAGGGAACTTGAAGATGCAATGGAAAGTATCAGCAACCAGTTAGACCATGCAGAAGAAAGAATTTTGGAGGTAGGGGACAAAGTTCTTGAGATAACTCAGATAGTTAAAAAGGCAGAAAAGAAGAGAGAGAAAGCAGGACATTCACTGGCACAATTATGGGACTTTATGAAATGTTCCAACATACGAGTTACAGGAATCCCAGAAGGGGAAGAAGAATGCCCCAGAGAAATGGAAGCCATACTAGAGAATATTATAAATGAAAATTTCCCAAATATCACCAAAGATTCTGACACATTGCTTTCAGAGGGATATCAGACCCCAGGTCACCTCAACTCTAACTGAGCTTCTCCAAGACACATTGTGATGAACCTGTCCAAAGTCAAGACAAAAGAAAAGATCCTGCAAGCTGCCAGGAGTAAGCGCCAGTTGACCTACAGGGGCAAATCCATCAGAGTGACTGCAGACTTCTCTAATGAAACTTTCCAAGCAAGAAGACAATGATCATCTATCTTTAATCTACTTAAACAGAATAATTTTCAGCCTAGAATTCTGTACCCTGCTAAGCTAAGCTTTAAAATTGACGGAGAAATCAAATCATTTATGGATATACAAACATTGAGGAAATTTGCCACAACAAGACCAGCTCTACAGGAAATCCTTCAACGTGTTCTAAACACTGACCATCACAATGAATCAGCAGCAAAATAAGAACTCAGGAATTAAAGGACAGAACCTAACCTCCACACTGATGCAAAAGATAAAACTAAGCAATGGACTCTCACAAAATAAGAATAATAGAATACTACCACACTTATCAATTATCTCAATAAATGTTAATGGCTTGAATTCCCCACTGAAGAGACATAGATTGGCTGACTGGATTAAAAAACACAAGCCATCCATTTGCTGTCTGCAAGAAACACACCTG
>CAUYPK010132843.1:0-29298 GCA_963574355.1 Loris lydekkerianus
GTCATTTTCGGTGTCTCTCACACGTGCAGAAAGTCTTTGCCACCCCACCTCCCCATCTGGGTGCCCTCCCCACCCCACCCCCAGACAGCTCAGTGTCTCTTGGCCCCTATAGGCTCACACTCCCCTCTCCCCGACAACTCAGTGTCCCCTGGCCCCTATAGGTTCACACTCCCCCCTGCTTCCCCTGGACAGCTCAGTGTCTCCTGGCCCCTATAGGCTCACACTCCCCCCCACCACTCTGGACAGCTCGGTGTCCCCTGGCCCCTATAGGCTCACTCCCCTATGGCCAGTGACTTTCCTTTTCTGCCTCTTCTGTGGTCAGTTCCTACTACTAAGTGTTTCTGACACACCCACAGACAAAACTCCTGGAACGTGATTGATTTGTTTAGAAACAACAGGTCTCAAGAGAGTGGTATTTAATTTATTTTTGGAGACCCCAGGTTCTCCCCCATCCTTCTCTTATCACACATGCCTATATATTACTCCACTTTTGACAGTAGCATCAAATAAAAATACAACCTGGTGAAAATGATCATATATTTTGATAGAGCTTACTGTGTGCCACGTAAGCACTTTAATTTGTTTTCTCATCAAATCCCTCAGCAAACTTCTGAGGTATTGTTAATATTATTCTCTCTTTTTGTGTAAGAAAACTGATGCTTAGTGAGGTTAACTAACTGGCCTAAGGCCTCACAGGTAGTAATTATTCAGTAATATTTACTGAGCACCTGCTCTGTGGCAGGCATGGTTCTTAGATATAGTAAGTGGCAAATCTGGTGACGGACCCAGATTTTCAGACTCCAAAGCCGAATTACCTGAGGAGACAATTTCCACTGTCACCCAGCCAAGCTCCAAGTCTCAGAGCCTTAAATTTAATTTTTTTTATTAAATCATAGCTGTGTACATTGATATGATCATGGGGCATCATATACTAGCTTCATAGACCGTTTGACACATTTTCATCACACTGGTCAACGCAGCCTTCCTGGCATTCTCCGTTATTGTGCCAATAAACTTAATATTTTTAACAAAGTGAGGAACTCTGTGTTTTGGGGATAAGAATACCAACCTTGTTTAATTATTTTCAAGAGTACTTTTTGCTCTGAGGATCGTTAGGGCCAAGAAAACTGGAATGACTGGCTTCTCATTCATCCCAAGCACCCTTTGCCAATTGTTGCCTCTCCAGCTCCCAATTCCCTGGCTTCCACCAACCCCATAGAGCAGTGGTTCTCAACCTTCCTAATGCCGCGACCCTTTAATACAGTTCCTCATGTCGTGGTGACCTCCAGCCATACAAGTATTTTCATTGCTACTTCATAACTGTAATTTTTGCTACTGTTATGAATCATAATGTAAATATCTGGTATTAGGCGACCCCTGTGAAAGGGTCATTCAACCCCCAAAGGGATCACGACCCACAGGTTGAGAACCGCTGCCATAGATGCTCCAGGCAGCAACCAAACTGTCTTGGGTTCGTGTTGCCCCCTGGTGGATCGTCCAGGAACTGGTCCGTTCATTTCTCTTCCCCATCTCTTTTTTTTCTCTCTCATAACACCTTATATTTGCAACTCTTGGTGTGTTGTTTATTATAAATGATTTTTATGTCTTTCAAAATACCTAGTAGCCCTCAAACCATCTTGCAATTGGCACAATATATCTGTCCACCTTGCCATCATTTGTTGTTTAAGCTAACTTTGTACAGACCCCGAATTTTATAATGAAGAAAATGGCATTTTCTGTTTTCCAGTTTCATTTAACTATTGATTTTTTTTGAACTTGTGGCAACAAAATTTCAACAAAAATTTGCATCAGAATGTTTATTGCGGCCCAATTCCTAATCCCAAATTATGGAATCAGCCCAAGTGCCCATCAGCCCATGAATGATTAACAAATAGTTGTATATGTACACTTTGGAATACTAGGCAGCCATAAAAAAGATGGAGACTTTAGGCTTGGTGTCTGTAGCACAGTGGTTATGGTGCCAGCCACAGATACCGAGGTCGGTGGGTTTGAACCTGGCTCGGGCCAGCTAAACAACAATAACAACTGCAAAAAAAAAATAGCTGGGCATTGTGGCAGGCACCTATGGTCCCAGCTTGCTTGGGAGGCTGAGGCCAGAGAATTGCTTAAGCCGAAGAGTTTGAGGTTGCTGTGAGTTGTGATGCCGCGGTACTCTACCGAGGGTGACATAGTGAGACTCTGTCTCAAAAAAAAAAATTAAGAAATGGGGACTTCACATCTTTTATGTTTACCTGGATGGAGCTGGAATTTCTTAGTAAAGTATCTCAATGGAAAAAACAGTATCCAATGTATTCAATACTACTATGAAATCAGTATAGAATCACCTACACATTCACAGGAATGGTAAAATATAACTGTACACCAGAAAGAAGGAGGAAAGGGGAAAGAGAGGGGAGGGAAAAGGGGAGGCTGGGAAGAGGGAGGGTATTTGGGGGAATCCAACCTAATGTGCATAATGCAATACTTTTATTTATTTTTATTTTTATTTAATTTTAATTTTAATTTTTTATTGTTGGGGATTCATTGAGGGTACAATAAGCCAGGTTACACTGATTCCACTTCCATCCAGGTTAATACGAAGGATGTAAAGTCTCCATTTTTTTTAAATGGCTGAATAGTATTCCATGGTATACATATACCACAGCTTGTTAATCCATTCCTGGGTTGGTGGGCATTTAGGCTGTGTCCACATTTTGGCAATTGTGAATTGAGCTGCAATGAACAGTCTAGTACAAATGTTCTTATGATAAAAGGATTTTTTTCCTCTGGGTAGATGCCTCTGTTAATACAGTGGATAACATTTATGGACTTGTGTATGTTAAACCCGCCTTGCATCCCTGGGATGAAACCTACTTGATCATGATGTATGACTTTTTTGATGATAAGCTATAATCTATTGGCTAGGATTTTGTTGAGAATTTTTGCATCTATATTCATGAGTGAAATTGTCCTGAAATTATCCTTTTTGGTAGGATCTTTTCCTTGTTTTGGTATCAGGGTGATGTTTGCTTCATAGAACATGTTGGGGAAGATTCCTTCCTTCTCAATTTTTTGAAATAATTTTTTCAGTACAGGAATAAGCTCTTTCTTGAAAGTTTGATAGAATTCTGGTGTGAAGCCATCAGGACCAGGGCATTTTTTTGTTGGAAGCTTTTTCATTGTTTCTTTAATCTCAGGGCTTGAAATTAGTCTGTTCAGGAGCTCTATTTCTTCCTGGCTAAGTCTAGGGAGAGGGTGTGATTCCAAATATTGATCCATTTCCTTCACATTGTCAAATTTCTTGGCATAGATTTTCTGGTAGTATTCAAAGATTCTTGTATCTCTGTGGGATCAGTTGTTTTTTCCACTTTATCATTTATGATTGAGGTTACTAGATATTTTACTTCTCCATTTCTGGTTAGTCTGGCCAATGGTTTATTTATTTTATTTACTTTTTCAAAAAACTAACTCCTTGTTTCATTAATTTTCTGAATGATTTTTTTGTTTTCAAATTCATTGATTTCTGATTTGTTTTTGGATATTTCTTTTCTTCTACTGGGTTTAGGCTTAGGTTGTTCTTCTTTTTCCAATTCCATAAGGTGGCTTGTAAGTTTGTTGATGCGCTCTCTTTCTGTTTTTCAACTGAGTGCCAAGTCCAAAAACACTGAAACAGTCCACAGGTAAGGCATTTCTGGTTTGTAGTCTCACTGCTGCTGTACTTACAGCTCCTGGTGGGATTAGACCGATCGAACACATGCAACTACTTGCCAGTTTTCCACTATTTTTGTCCTCCTCTTGGGGTCCAGAAGTCTCTCACTGATTCCCTGTATTCTCAAACGGATGATTATAGGCAGATCCTAGCAGCCAGACATGCCTGGAGTCTTATCTCCCCAGACTCACGGTGCCCAGTTGCAGGGAAGCTGTTACTCGGCTGCCATCTTGCTCTCACTCTCCTAATTACAATGTTTAAATACAGTTTTTCTTTTCTCCTCCTTTACTTATTTTTCTTTTTGAGGAGGACATTTGGCTCTTACTGAAATTAATCTTTCTTTAATCATTTATAGAAGATGGAAGGGGGAGAGTCAAATTATAAATCAATTGATAAAAATTATGTCTTTAATTTGTAATATAGGTGATTTGGGGGTTGGCCTGAATATGGTAGTGGATTTTGTGTATGACTGAGAAACAGTTTAAATTTAGAATGTGAGTTATTTTGCTTTTCTTTTTTTTTGTTGCCAGGAAAGGGAGATCTAGGAATTTAGGAGTAATCAAAGACTTTATTTTGGGTTTAATCTAAATTTGTTTTTTATACACTATGTTTAATAAAACATCTAATGGTTCCTTTTATAACACAGAACTGGGTATAGAGAAGAATTTTGCTCATTTTAATATTTCATGTTTATAAAATATGATGCATCTAGTAACGTTAGGTTGACATCCTGAAATAATTTGTGTATCTGATTCTGTATTTTTGAAACATTGTTGTGTTTGGGATATTATTTTCTATTATTATGTGTTGGCTTGGAAATGTTATGAGGAGACTGCTCAGGTTTCCAAATATCATTAAAAATTAAGTTCACATCTCACAGTAACATACACACTTATTTTGCTACTGATTTGATTCTGCCTCTTTCACAAATATTTTTATCAACTATGTAAAATCAATTTTGACTTTAAATGAGAGTAATTTCCTCCTCAAAAATACTTTCCCAAAATCCAGGCATGGGGGCACATACGTACAGTCCCAGCTACTCAGGAGGCTGAAAGTGAAGGATTGCTTGAGGCCAGGAGTTCATGTCTATCCTGGGCAACATAGCAGGACTCTATCTCTTAAAACAACAACAACAACAACAACAACAACAACACTTTCTCAAGAGATGAGACAACTGGAATAAAAGTTACCTGTGACTTTAGCAGTGAGTCATTTAAAAGAATTAGAAGTTCATTTAGTCACTTATTCTCCCATTGAATGAATATTTATTGGGGTATTTTAATGAAACACATAGTGTTCCTGGGATTATGTACTGAATTAGAGAGGCAAAGTTTTTGATCTCTTGAAAGTTATATTCAAAAAGAGGGAGATGAAAATAAACCCAAAATAAACTGAATAAGAAAATTTCAGTTAGTTGTAAGTAATATGGTACTTACAGAGAATTAAGGTGAGATTATAATAGCAAGTCTACTTTAGAAACACTGGTCAGAGAAAGACTTCTAATGAGCCTATAATTTTAGTTGAGATCAGAGTGAGAATGGAACAGTCCTGCAGCAATCATGTGAAGACCATTCTAGATAGAGGCTATGGCTGGTGCCTGAACCCTGAAGTGAAACTAGGATACTAAAGAAAAGAGAGAAGGTGAAGGGGGCAGCCTCAGAACACATTTAACTCTAATAGAGACTCTCTGCTTTTTGGCACATAAAGATCAAAATGAAATTTGGCCTTTGCCACCATTTGTAATAATCATTCTATTTTGTTTATTCTGAATTAGAAGTGCACAATAGTAATAGTAAACACTTACATAATACTTCCTATGGGCAAGTGTATTCATAACATATTGTAGAAGGGACACAGAATTAAATATGTAGCAAAATAAGTGTATATGTAACTGCTTTATATCATTAGCAGGTCTTGAGATAGGTACTTGTATTTTTTCAGTTTTGCAAATGAGGAAACTGGGTCTTGGGGTCATTACCTAACATGGGCCTGGGTGCTAATAAGTGGTACAGCAGGATTTTCTTCCATTAGTTGGGATCCAGAGTGTGTGCATTTAACCACCCTTCTATACCACCTGCCATAATTGTGATGAAGATACTGATACTATACCTCATTTTTGCTATAAAACCATTCTGAATGGGACAAATCAATGTTTTCTTCTAGTAACTGTTGGGGACCCTACCCAAACTATACTGTGAGCTGCTTCCCAGTGGTCAGTGGAGATAAGATGGTGTGGAAAAAATGAATAGTCAAGACATGAAGAAAAAGTTTTTTAAAGAGTAGCTGGGTTAGGGAACTGACCACCCCTGAGGAAGCTTGAGGATCATGGAGCAGCCCCTTGTTCCAGGCTAACTCTGTTTTTATTGTATACACCATTGTTTTATCATCAATCTAATGGGGGAAGGCTAACCCTTATGTCATGGTCCTTGCTGGGCTTGCATTTTCTACTCAAATTATTTTTTAAATTATGCCATTTGGACTGATTTACCTTTTACTATTCTTGCTCTAGGTTACTTATGATCTTAACACAAACAGAGCATGGGACAGGGAACACAGTCCAGGAGCTGAAGGTCAAAGCAGACCCCAGTTAGACCACACACACAAATCACAGGAGTGGCAATAAACACTCAAGAAGCCTTGTGCTCAGAAGAACTGATGCTTCTGACCATAACAAGGTGACAGAAGAAAGAGATATTTTTCTCCTTATCTTGTCCTGAGAGACTCTCTCTTTAGCAGGCTTTAGATGTCCTGCATTCCCTAACTCCCTAAAAGCACTCACTCCCCCTAAGATGGCAGCCCGGTCTGGGTGAGCCTTGCCTGCTCACTGACCTGGCAGCTGAGTTGTGCTGGGGGAGGGGTGAATTTCCAGCAAGATAGCCTCCTCCTCTTAAAGGGCCAGGCTTCCAGGCAGTGCATTTTGCCCCAGACTTTGGGTTTCTCTGATCCATTTCTCTCCTGTCTCTGCTCCCTTTTGCCTATCATCTGCAGTCATTTTCTTAACCTAATTATTAACCTATTTACAACAAACAATTGAATATTGGTATTAAGCTTTTCAAATCATTATTTCTAGCAAGGCAGGCACATCAAGATATGACTCTTCCCTTAAGTACCCATATGTGCTTCTGCAAGTAACAACTAATTAAAACAATAAGGACTTGATCTTTTAAATATAAAAATTTAGGGTCAAAGACATGGCTTTATTTTATGTCACTGGGTAAAGTAAATTCACTTGCTTTATTACTGGCTCCCTAGCTGTGCCATCATCCATCCAGTCATTCTTTTATCCACCAATAATTATTATCCACTTACCATATGCCAGGCACTTTTATAGATACTGGAAATATGGAAATAGACAAATCAAAGTCTGGTCTCTCATAGAGTTTGATTTCCCTAAAAGCATGAAAAAACATAACTATTTCTCAGCAAAGCAAAACTTCCTTTATGTACAAACTTGTTAACAGAATCAAATACTTTTGAATAATGTTAATTGGTCTTTTCAGATTAAAAAAGATTTATTGGGTGATACATGACTTGAGTTAAGGCATTGGCCTACCTGGATATAAAGTTTAAGATAGATTGCCATGGATCTAAGGGATGTGGCTTCAACTCAAATACTGCAAATGCTGGATAAATCTTACTCCTTGGAGCAGACTAAGGCTTGCAAGAGAAGCAATATCTGTCCTACAGAATGGAGTCTGATGAGTGTTTGTAACTGAGCATTACTTTTCTTGGGTTTCAAGGCAGCTGCCTGTCTCCTAAAATGTCTGGGTTTCAGGTCTTGGGTTGCTTGGGTCCTTAGTTCTTGGAGTGCTCTTTGGCAAACATTGACCAGACACCCCAAAGTAAGGCAAGCATGAGACAAAGTATATTGAGGAAGAGAAAGATAAGTTTATAGAGTAAGAAAATTTACAAAGCAAGATACATTTGCCATAGACAGCGAAGAGGCCTCCATTGTCTCCTTTGTGCCACGAGTAGGCAAAGAGGCCTGGAACATGGCTGGAATTCTCTTTCATATTGCCTGGGTGCAGGCTTCCTTGTAATTCAGAGGTCACATTGGAAGTGGTGTCTGACTGCACATGCAGACCTCCCATGAGCCTCTCTGAGAGCCCACTGGGAGGATGTGGACTGCAATGTAGCTTTAAGCTAAGGACATGCTAATTAGCTTTCAGGCTGTGCTAGGTCACCTTTAAGACTCTGTTGTATCTGTTGTCAGGCTGGAGAGTCTTCTACATCCTCTTGCAGTCTGCACACTAAGTTCTGATTGGTAGATTGATAGGATGTTCCCTCCTTGCTGAGTGTGAAAAATCACTTGGGACACAATTGAGGTAGGAAGCACCAACCAAGATAGAGGCCTGGGAATCAAACCCTTGTCCTCCTTTCCCAGGAGAGTCAGGAGTTCTAGTTATCTACCTAATACTTTCAGCCCAGACTAGCTCAGGTGAACTTGAGAAAATATAGAGTATATCCCAATAATTAATATTGAATTCATTTAATTAGTATTAAATTATGAATGTTTTTTCAGTTTACCTCCTCCTAAATTAAACCACACAACCTGGAAGTCAGCAATGTTGTACAAACACCCTTGAAGCATTAGGTGAATGGAGACGGGTAAATAAGCCAGATTGAAAGTGCTTTTGATAGTATAAATACAAAAAAGGAAGAAGAGCAGAGTTTACAGAGCATATGAGTGAAATGAGTTAGTGGTGATCATAACTCACCACTAACAAAGGAGAGATGTTTGTAACTGGAACCTAATTCAAAATGAAAGAAATTGGAAAAAATGCCAAGATCATTTTGAATTTATTGCAAATGGCAAGAAAAATAGTGGTCACTTTAGCATTAGATTTGGATTGACTGGCATAGAAAGGACCATTCTTACAAAACTGCTGGATTTCTGGAGTTTCATGGGTGAGGATGTTTCGGGAATGCACTTAGTGAAGTCAGAGCTTGCAACAAATTTACATCTAATTTTGAAATTTATTATGTTACAGAACTTGGTTAATAAATGGGCCTTCTTGGTAAATCTGGGCCCACATTTCTCAAAGTGACATAGAGACACTTCAGTTCCGGGGATGCTGTTTAAATTCTTGTGTCTGTGATTAAATGTAGGAATGGTAGGTTAAGCATATCTAAATTTTGTCAGTTTTCCCTTTGATTACTCAAAGAGTCTCTATGTCTACTCAAGGTATGACTCTCCTGTTATGATCACCACTAACTCATTTCACTCATATGCTCTGTGAACTCTTCTCTTTTTCATTGGCAGCAATACCTCTGAAGTGATGTTGTAACATAGATGCGTGTGTGTTTGTGTCGTTCTGTGTCTATTTTCCCTTTCTCAGTCCAAGAGCATGCATTTAGTTGCTGCATCTCTTTGGTCTCATTATATATGTATGTAAATATGTACATATGTGTGTGTGTATATATATATATATATTTTTTTTTTATTATTATTTATTTATTTTTTGCAGTTTTTGGCCAGGGCTGGGTTTGAACCTGCCACCTCTGGCATAGGGGGCAAGCACTCTACTCTCGTTGAGCCACAGGCGCCACCTCTTTGGTCTCATTTAAATTTGGAACGGTTCCTTGAGTTTTCTTTGTCTTTCTAGATCTTGAAATTTTTGAAAAACCCAGGCCAGTTAGTCTTAGAATGTCCCTCAGTTTGAATTTGGTTTATGTTACCTTGTGATTATCACACCCAGGCTTTCTTCTTCCCTTTTTTGTTGGCAGCAATACCTCTGAAGTGATGTTGTAATGTAGATGCGTCTTATTAGCACATAGTCTATTTACTTTAAAATTGGTGATTAATTTTAATCACTTGGTGAAGTCAGTGTTCACCAAGTTTCTCCATTATAAAGTTAATAATTTTACCTTTGTAATTAAGTGATACTTTGTGTTTTGAAATAGCATAGGCTGAGTTCCCCGGGGAATAAGAGTCTGAGATAGAGAAGAGTATGCAAAAAATGTAATAGGATGCTATTGGGACAATACCTGTGGAAAGAAAATGGAGGATACAGGTCTGAGCAGAGAGAAATTGAACTGCAATGCAGTCTCAGATGAAGCCTCATATCCTACAAGATGTTCTGAAGATGAGATGACTCTTTAGAGCTGTCCTTAGTTAAAGCAAGAGGACTGGGCTTTTATTTGTTTATTTTTTAAAATGTGCTGTTTTCTTTCAGTGAATAGAAGTGTTTAACGAAGAAAGAATTTTGTAAGCAAAAGTTGAGAATATGTTGTCACAACATGTTTATTTTCTTTCTGTTAGTCCTTATCAAGATGGGTTTATATATGCACATTTAAAAAGTAAATCTAAGTAAGCTTCTTAAAAGATGCTGTAGGTGCTATTTTCTTTCGGTAAATTAAAATATTTACCAAAGAACTTTGTAAGCAAGAGTCGGGAACATGTTATTACAGCTTTCTTTTCTTTCTGCATGCAGATGGGGCTTTTCTATCCTTGCATTGGTTAGGGTTGGTTGTCAAGTGATCTGGAGAACAGACGTTCTCTTACATGAAATGGTCTTTTCAGTTGAGGCAGTTTTCAAAGGGGTCTAATTGACAATTGAGAGCAGGTCTGCTCATGGGATTAGTTGGGGTTTAAAAGGCCTTAATTATTATTATTATTATTTTGAGACAGAGTCTCACTTTGTCACCCTCGGTAGAGTGATGTGGCATCACAGCTCATAGCAACCTCTAACTCTTGGGCTTAATTATTTCTCTTGCCTCAGCCTCCCAAGTAGCTGGGATTACAGGCACCCGCCACAATGCCCGGGTATTTTTTGTTGCAATTCTCATTGCTGTTTTAGCTGGCTAGGGCTGGGTTCAAACCGTCACCCTTAGTATATGGCGCTGGTGCCCTACCCACTAAGCTACAGGCGCTGCCCTAAAAGGCCCTACTTTTTTTTTTTTTTTTTGAGACAGAGCCTTAAGCTGTCATCCTGGGTAGAGTGCCGTGGCATCATAGCTCATAGCAACCTCCAACTAACTCCTGGGCTCAAGCAATTCTCTTGCTTCTGCCCCCCAAATAGCTGGGACTACAGGCACCTGCCACAGCACCTGGCTATTTTTTGGTTGCAGCTGTCATTGTTGTTTGGCGGGCCTGGGCTGGATTTGAACCCACCAGCTCAGGTGTATGTATGTGGCTGGAGTCTTAGCTGCTTGAGCCACAGGAGCCTAGCCAAAAGGCCTTAATTTTAAAAATAAGGTCTGAGAGGCATATCACAGCATCCACCAGAGTAATTCTCCTATTTCATATCAAACTTTTATCCTCTAGTTTCATTGCTCATTGATGCTTTTCTATTTAATAATTCTATTTTTTCATCTCTATATATTTATTAGCTGGCATTCTATAAAATAAGACCTTTTCCTCTTCCTTATTATTTTATTTATTCACTTATTTACATCAGAATTTACTCATAAATTTAAATTTTTCAATGTATCATGTAATCCATTACTAAGCTTTTCGATTTTGATGCTCAAATTGCCCCAGATTTTGTGAGTGGCTCCATGTCTTTTGACGTTTCTATCATTCTTTGAGCACGTCTATGCTTTCTGGAACAAGAAGATGTTGTAGGTTCATCCTGTCCAAGTGCTGGAATCAGCCTTTTATCCAAGGAACCCTGTAATTACAAATTCCAAACTGACTTCCTGCCGTGCTCATGATTTAGCAGAAGGTAGATGGATACTGCCTCACGTTGTTCTCTCTGGTCTATCAGTCTGGTCTTACTTAATTGTGAACCTGTGCAGATGCTTCTTTGTGTTACTCGGCATCTAGCATAGTATTGAGCAGTAGATGATGGATACTTTCTACTTGCTGGGTTATTAGTAACTATTGATACAACTTGATCATTGCTTGAATCAGTTTCCTTCATACCAGGCACTAATGCAGAATCTGCCATGGTTATGGTGTCTGGTCCATGGAAGATTTTTAGTCACTTTTGGCTAAAACAAACAAATTTTTTTTTTCTCTGTTTGAATATCTGTTTTTCAGCATATGACGTCTACTGAATCGGCTAGTTTTACAGTTGTCATATACTACACAGAAATAAATACCTAAGGAAAAGCAAGCCAGCCACACATTCACTAAGAACTTCACGAAATTTCAATGTTGGATACAGTTTTCCTACTTGTGTCTTGAAGGATCGCTTCCTGTGGCTGCTATGACATGAAGAGTGGATTGTGCATTGGTTTCCTATTGCTGATGTAATAAATTATCACAGTTTAGTGGCTTCATCAACACGCATTTATTATCTCACAGTGCTGGGATTAGATATCTGAAATGAGTGTTTTCAGGCTAAAATCAAGGTGTTGGAGGAGCCACATTGATTCTGGAGGCCCTGAAGTGGACACCCACCTGGCACATTGTGGAATAGCAGGGGAGCCTAGTGTGGCTGGACACAGCCAGGAGAGCTACAGGAGAAGGTCAGAGAGGGAAGGCAGGGGAATATTATGTAAGGATGACTTGGGCCTTTACTCTGCATGAGAGGGGGAACTGTTGGAGGCTTTAGAGGAGAAGACTGGTTGGCAAGGATCCCCTGTTGTGTTGTAGGGTAAGAACAAAAGCCAGGAGACCAGGAAGGGATCTACCACAGTTGTCCACATGAGAGATGACGGTGGTTTGGAGTAGGGCGCTGGATTTCTGATGGAGAAGATATTAAACAGAGAGAGAGAACCTTGAGACAAAACAATTGAATTCTTCCTTTGAACTCCTAGAGCATAGGAAAGAGTGTGGAGGGTGAAATAACTTACATCAAACTATTGATACAAAGTAGAAGAGACTCGTATAGAATTTTATCATAAACTTTGCCAGAGATGTGACGAATATTTAGCATCTACAAGGACAAGACACTTGTCAAGGATGCTGCAAGGTGCCAGGGAACCATCTGATAAATACAGGATGATAAAGAAAAATGCAATCTAGAATGGAATACGAATTTATTATCAGCTCAGGAGAGTGAGATATAAATGCAATTGAGGTTAATAGATATATAATTATAGATCATTGTGCAGGTTTAAGAAAGGAGAAAAATTTACTGATTTAAAAGAAAATAGTTTTCTAACCACATACAGAGTGCTGGAGGAGGGAGAGGTATAGGCTGCTGTTTTTTTTTTTTTATCTTTCTATAGCAGTCCAATAATGCTGTATTGTTTGATGAACTCAATATAGACGTCAATATTTTTCACATTGATGTGGAAATAGAACTAATTAGACCACATGTGGTTGTATAGAGTCGTTTTCTGCATCTGTCAAGCTTTTCCTTGCACACATATGTAAAAATCAGCTGAATGCTGTTTTGAAATTAAGATTTACCTGAGTCCATAAGCACATGTATATAAAAATGGATTGTTTAGAGGACTAAGTGCAGTAATTTTAGGAAACTGTTTTAAAAACTTGAAAGCACGACACTGACAGAGGCATTATTGTCTCAATTCTCATTTGTCTAGTTTTGAAGAGGTTTGAGTAGATTTTCTAGATGTCTGTAATGTACTCATTTAAACATGATTTTTTAAAAATTAGTAGTTTGAATTGAAAAATTCCTACTCCGTCTAAACTAGATCAAACGTTCTTTAATCTTTGGGCCCCGTTGTTCTTCCTCATCCTGGATAGTGGCAGCGTCTGTTGTCCTAACCCCCAGTCAGTGCTTTCCTTTATGCCCATGTGTAGGTCTGGTTGGTTTCCTCTCTCTGCTGCCGCAGCTGCTTAGGTAGGAGCAGCCCACAATTTCTCATCCAAGACTCTTGGGCCAGATGTGTTTGTGAATTCAGATGGTTCTGATTTTAAGATAATCTGGACTCTAAGCCTGACCTGCCACAACATCCCCAGCAGGCTTCTGAAGAGCTCTCAGGAATCATGTTTTCTTATTTCTGCAGCAAAACTGAGTAATTACATCAAGTGGGATAACTGAAAATTATGCATATCTCCTATCAGTTCAGGGCATTTTTGGGCAGGTGAGGTTTTGCTACCAAATCAGTTACTAACATATTTTTAGTTTTCAGAGCTTTTTGGTTTTGGAGTGAGGATAAAGGACTTTTGAATAAAGATTAGAAGATTATGGGTCTGCTGTATACTAGTTCCCAGAATGTATCAGACAGCAGTTCTCTCATCTTTAATTCATTCTTTATATTATTGAACAATTTCAACATTATATATTGTCTACTCCTCCTCCCGTTGCTTTAACTAAAGTCCTAGCTTGGTGAATCTGTACTTATTCACAATGCAACTCAGACACATCCTTATCTGCAAAAGCTCCTCAGACTTGCAGAAGTAGAGTTGTTTATTCTCTTTTCTTTGTGTTACTTCATGTGGGAGTGTACGTTGTGTGCGCATGTATGCCTGTGTAGCACTGATCACACTCTTGCAGATTTCATTTACCTGTTAGCATTTCCAGCTGGGCTGTGGCCTTCCCGAGGGCAGGAACAGGACATCGTCATTGTTATCTCTATCATTCTCAGTATTCTATTTGGTACCTGGATGTGTTTTGAGTAAACATTAGTTGAAGGGATGGATAACTGGGGTGCTGTTCTACCTTTAGGCCAATGTTTCCTGAAATGTGGTCCCAGATCTAACATTTGCAGAAATATCAGGGTCTTATAAAATATGCATGTCAAACCAGTTCTGCAGGTGTTCTGAAAAGTGAGAATCATATGCTTTGGAACATGTGGAATTTGTTGCCCAAAGTGAGACTGTTAGACCAAAGGTGATTTTTCCCCCAGTTACCTCTTTGTAGCTTTTCTGTCTTCTCCTTGGCAGTAGTGGTCATTTACCTCAGTTGTTCTTTCTTTCCCCCATTTCCTTTCTATGTTTCAATTTTCTATTTCTAATCTATTTTATAATGACAAATCAGACAATAATTAACAGCATCTCATCCCCTATCCTCATAATAATCCCAAGGTCCATGAGGCTTAAGTGGAGAGTAACATGAGGTTGCTTATTACTTCTATAGACTCAGCTTTAAGGTTTGAGTGTTCTATGGAGTAAAGGGAAGACTTGAGTCTATGAGCCTTGAAAATTATTTTGGCTACTGAGAAGCTCATTTCATTTCTTTACTCAACCTCTGGAGGGCTGAGGTAGCTTGATATCTGATGTCCAGCAAGTGTCACCCAGTGGTATAAAACTTCCTCTGTTAGGAGGGATTGTTCTGCCTGGGGATGGCTTAAGTGGAATGGAATGAGGCCTCACTCTGCACAGACAGGACTAATAATCTATTATATAATCAAAGGATGGATTTGAAAAGGAAACATAATTTTCCCTTATTCTTTTTATTACTACTATAGATCATGACACTTGAGAAAAAAAGAATCTATTTTTCTAAATAAAAAGAAGTCTGGGCCTAATTTCCCCTTTTCCTCTAAAGGTTGGTCAAAGTCTCATTTTGGTCACTGTTGCCAGAGGTCCACCCTCTTACTTTATAAGAGACCAAAGGTCTTCATCCAGAAATCTTGCGGTGCTTGTGTCTGTGTGGTATGGGAGGCTAGGAGGCTCACTCCCTCCAGGTAGAGTTGAGGCCTGGAGCTCTTTCGCCAGGAGTTTGGATTTCTGTCCTCTAGTATTCATTGGCAGCCTAAGAGAGGCCCCACAAGCCCTCAGGGTCCTTCCTGGATGAGGCAGAGTGCTCATCTATCTCACTTGTGGAAGTGCTCACCCATACATCTCCTAGTCTCTAAGTGATTTTGAGGTCAAGCCATCACCCCCAACCTCGGTTAAAACATTGGTCCCCATTCTCTCTGCTTCTGAGATGATACAACCTCAGTCAGCCCAAAAGACCTGTTTACCAGCCCCCTCATGAGGAGAAACCCTTAGACCTTCAGAAACAGGAGTATGTAGGAAAGGAGATGCCTTTTTCTTATGCCAATGCTTGCAAAAGGTCCTAAAACAATGTTTGATATTTTTCATAGTTAAATTGGTTTCTCTCTTGCAGGACTTCTCAGGGGTTTGGTAATAATAAAATATATTGTGACTCTTCCAGAAAAATGATAAATACATTTTCCAAGTTTTTCCAGCCTCACAGAGGTATAAGAGAAAAATAAAAATTGGGTATGTTCAAGGTTTACAATGTGGTAATTTGATATGCGTATACATTGTGTAACAATTACAATCAAATTGTTAATACATCGATCCACACATTGATCCAACATTTGTGTGTGTGTATGTGTGTGCACGTGAGAGAGATATTAGGACACATAAAATCTACTTTCTTAGCAAATTTCAAATGAACAACCTAGGATTATTAACTGCACTCACCGTGCTGTAATGAGATTCTTTAAATTTATTCATGTTATAATTGAAAGTTTGTACCCTTGACCAACATCTTCCTACTTCTCCCACATACCCCGGAAGCCATCATTCTACTCTCTGCTTCTATGAGTTCAACTTTTTCAGATTCCACATATAAGTAAGATCATATAGAATCTGTCTTTGTTGAGTGCTTTTTCCTTGCTGAGTCACATTATTATACATGTATAAACACCAAGGGAAAACAGGATAGGGTTAGATTAGCTTGAGAGCCTTGCCAGACTTTGTGTGCAGCTTTCTACTTTGGGATCATTAACCCTCAAGGTCCCTTTGCCCTCATTTTTTCCTCATTTCTGAGGGACATAGCCAGGAAGGACCTCCAAAAGGTAGAGTCACTTCTTCCTTCTCAATCTAGTAATGTTAACAGCCATTGAAGTTACGTTCTGTTATAGGCCAGATCTTGTTCAAAGGGGCTTTTCATAAATTACCTCTAACTCTTACAACTCCATATTACTATTCTTATTATCTCTGCTTAACAGATGCAGCTCCTGGAGTTTAAGTAATTTTCTCACACAGCCAGTAAATAGCAGAGGCAGAATTTGAGGCAATATCTAGGTAACCGCTAACCCCTGCTCTTTCTAATTTCTTTCTAAATCTTTTAGCATTTGATTAAAAATGTAACCTTCACACAACATCCTTTCTGTGAACTTTGAGTTATTGTGATATTTTCTAAAAGTAAAATACTCAAGATCTATTATTTTTTCTCATTGGGAACCTAAAGAAGCTGGTCTAACTCAATTCTTGCTGGACTACAGGGGGAATATTTCATTAACTTGTTTTTATTACTGTTCAATTCCTTCCTTTATTCTTAGGGTTCTTGTTTGTAGAGAATTAAATCCATTCCCTTCTCTGTTCACAGGTGTAATGTGGGCATCCTCCTAGGGGCTGCAAGTACGGAAGTCATTTGTAATTTTCCTCTTGTGGGTATGAATTTAAACATACCTACAGATCTGATAGTTGGAGAACTACATTGGCTCAATGACATACACATTTCTAATTCAGCTACTATTTTTCTTTTCCTCTACTGAGGCTTGGCAGATTTTTCTTTCTAAATTGTTCAATCTCCTTTAGATTATAACTTAGCTATTTTAATCATAGTGCACTGTGATTGCTTGTTAAGGTCATCACATCACAATTCCCAGGGCGAGCACAGGAAAAACATCATCATGTTTGGTTCATCTCCTGTCCAATGTTTTTCCAGGGTTTCATATTCAAGCTTCTCTATTTTCTAGCAATAACTATTTTGAAAATTGCTCCCATAAAAGAAAATTGGCTGACTCTCTTCTTGGTAATATTCGTTAGAGTGTCAACTACTGTGAAAATGTTCTGCTTTGCAGACTGGGTATGCATGGGAAATTGGAAATGGTTGTATTAAAAGGAAAAAAAAAAGTGAGAAATAGAATTGCTATTTGAAAGAGGTGGCTACCCTTACCAGAATGACATGTCAATAGATTCTCTCTCTTTTTAGAGGAGGTATTGATTAGCATTTAGACCCACTGATGGATACCTCCTCATCCTCTGAGTGAAAACTCTTCTTCTTCAAGGGAGTCATCTGAGGAATATTATGCGTAGCCTACCACAACTGATTGGATTGGAAAGGGTATCTGGACATAATCTGGCCAGCAGACTACAAGGGGAGCTCAGAAGAAAATCTCTGCCTATCTAGAGAGAACATGGACCAACCTGATCAGCCTTCTCTTGGAAATCTGCTAAAGGGAGTATAGAGAAGATTATATAGTTAGTGGCAGCTATAGAAGATGACAGCTCATGAGGTAGAGACAGGTCATGCATCCCATGAGTGGGCACATGCTGTAAGTAAGAAGAAGGAAATCAACTGTCAGGAGAAGGATGAGTGAAAGAGCCACAGAGAGGAACAGTAGAGAGAGAGTAACTGAACCCTTGAATGAATGACCAAGGTCTTCGGGAAACACGGAGGAACTTGAGTCTTCATCCCTCAGGTGGCCTTAGATTGGGCATGAAGTGGGTTTGGTTTCCTGAGCATCTGTGAGGCGTGTTTGATATTAGTGATTCCAACTTTCTCATTTTCATGTGTACCCTGACAATAATTTCCATGTTCTCTGAAGGAATTTGGAGATTTTTTTGATTTCCCAAAATAGCCTATCTAATACTCATTTAAACTAGTATTTGTTTTTTCAGTCAAAGTTCATTCTTTTGTTGATTAATGTAAGAAGTAGAAAGGTCATATCAGAATCTTATTTTTGAATAAAATTCTACTGATATAAAAGACATAGAGTTTATGCATTTCTCCCTTCATGTAGGAGGAATTAACACTAGATACATTGTCCGCGCATGAGAGTGAGCCAAGAGAAGGGACAGTAAGTCTATTTTATCAGATTGAGAATGATCCTTTGGAGAATTAACCATGTTGATAATCAACACTTAACAACACTCATACTTAAGGGTTGAAAATATGTTTATTTAGTAAAGTCTAATTTACCATGCATAGATAGTTAGAGACTTAACAAAGAACTGCTTCCTTTCCAAGGTTAGAGCTCTGTCGAGCTACCTTCCTTCATTCTTAGGCAAGGCCAATACAGGTGTATTGCAGGTGTGACAACAGTGTGCTCCTACACCTCTGGGATTGGGAGGAAATAGAGTAAGTGGCTGAGAATATGAATGTTGATTTAAAACCTAGCTCTACCACTTATTATGTGTGAGCTTGGGCAAGTTACTTAATCTCTAGTTTCCTTATATATACAGAATGGAGATGAGAATAATATCAAAGGTAGAGTGTTGGTATTGTAAAAATTAAATAAAGTGCCTAACACAATAGTTAGCATTTGATAAGGGCTCTGATAAATAGCTGCAATGGTATTAGTAACATATGTTGTACTGTGGTATTTATGGTAATTGTTGTTGTTTGATATGGTAGTGAAGAGGTTGGCTAAATACAGTCCATGGCCAAATCTGGCCCACAGTCTTATTTTGCAGATGAGGTTTTATTGGAACACAGTCACATCCTCTTATTTGCTCTTGTCTGTGGCTGCTTTCACACTACAAAGGCAGAGGTGAGTGATCGTGGCAGAATGAATGGCATACAAAACCTCAAATATGCACTATTTGGCTCTTCATAGAAAATATTTTCTGACTTTTAGCACAGTAGAAAGGAAACATCGAAAGTTAAACAGTACACAGAATCACACTTGAATTTTGATTCTACTCCATAGCTTGATGAAATTGGCCAAATTTCCCTCTGATACTCAGTGTCTTCACTGGTTACAAGGTGACATAAATGGGTATGTTATCGTGATTGAACATATGAAAGCCCTCAGTAGAAAATTGTTGTTCAATAATGTGAAAATCAGTGTTTTTCTTTTATATTCCTTTTTCCTGGTTTCTCTCCTATAGCGAGGGAAGTGGATTGGATAGTTTTGAGTTTAATTTCACTGTTTCAAAAAAATTTCAAAACATCATTAATTCATACTTTACATACACATTATTACCTATTTACAAGTGGCTAGCTATACTTTGCTGGAATTCTTAGAACCAAGAAGGACCACTCAAAGTCATTAGCATCAAGAAGCAGTTACTTGATTCAAATAAAAAATATTCTTATCCAAGGCAGAAATAAGTTAATTTGTCTTTTAAAGTTATTAAGGCAAATTTTCCAAAGTAGAATATTTTATAAATGCACTCATAGTTTTATTTATTATGCTTACTATAAATTGAGATAACTTGATATTTGCATAATGATGGTGATGTATCTAATGTATATTTAGAATTATAAATTATGTCTTAAGTATAATTTTAATTTTGACATGATTTACTCTTTTTGAGTAGCCCTAACTTTATGGACTTGGTCAGGTCTATCTGGTGATCAGGTATAGGACCAAATGTGAGTCATAGCTTCCACATTCTATTTTAGAGAAATATAGGGATGAATTAATTATAACCACATTCTCTGGTGATTATTTTAGAAGGCAGAGTATAGTGTGACATCATTTTCATGCAAATCAATCTTGCTCTTCAGTCTTGAAAATGTTTAGTTGTCTTAACTTTGTCATACAATCACTCAGTGAATAACTAACAACTCCAATTTTCTTGATAATTCAGAAAAAGTTTACCATATCATTTCTAGAAATTAAATAGTTACACATATATCCCATTTTCAGAGTATCAGAGAGATAAATTATTAGGTATGTACACATTGAACAAACTAGTTTTTATTTTTACCACTGTTTTTGTCTTTTTTGTTTCCTTTTTTCTTCTCTTTGAAAATTCTTCATGATTTGTTTATCTGTGTTGACTTAACTTCCATCTTTTAGATATACTCCATCATGAACTGGGTGTTAGGATGCAAAAATTTAACAGGGAAGCCTGCAGTAGTGATATTGAACATTCTTTTACTTTTTATTTTTCCCCCTTGAAACTAATTTCTAAGCTCTGTAGTTTGAACACTTTTGCCATTTGATCCACACAACACTGCTTTTTAGTAGTGTCCAAAGTGGCTGAAACATTAGCATTGGGATGGTGGCACTGCCCAAGGGGCATCTTGTATTCATCTCTTTGGTAGGTGTGTTCTTTATCAACATATTAATTAGGCTAATCTGTGGTAAAGGTGGTAGGCTCAACAAAATACACATGAATTTTGTAAAGAGGATAGCATAATCTCCCCACCCAGTATCTTATTCAAGTTTTTTTAAAAAAGTAATTCCCCCATCGACCCATGAATGGATTAATAAGTTGTGGGGTATGTATACCGTGGAATACTATGCAGCATTAAAAAAATGGAGACTTTACTTCTTTTATGTTTACATGGATGGAGCTGGAAAATATTCTTCTTAGTAAAGTATCTCAGGAATGAAAAAAAAAAATCCAATGTACTCAGTACTACTGTGAAATCAATTTATAATCACTCACACTTGCATATGAAAAATGAAACACAACTATGGCCTAGGATGAAAGACTGAAGGGGAGGGCGAGGGGAAGGGAGGGGGGTGGGTCAATAGAGGGAGGGTTAGTAGGGGGACCACATCCATGGAGCATATTGCAAGTGCAAGTTGGATCTATCAGGTGTAGAACACAAATGTCTTGATGCTGTAATCGGGTAAATGAGGTGAAGGCTATGTTGATTAGTAGGATGTAAGCACTCCAATTTGTACAAATAATCAACACATTGAATCCCATAATGGCATAAATGTATTTATGATCTATGTACAAATGACTTAATAAAAAAAAAATAAAAAAATAAAAGAGTAATTCCATCCCCAGACTTCCTATATTTAATGATGTTGTATGTGTAACATATACATAGTAGGTCCTGACTAACAAACCTGTGGAGAGAATAAATGAGTTTGCAGCACAGATTGCTAACCCAATTTAAGTACATTTTTGGTTATGTGGTCAAGGCTCCTGAAACCACACACTTAAAGAGACTTTCACTTCTTCCCTTCCTAAATTCCATCTGTTTCCTGGCATCACATAAATAACCTGCACCAGAGTCTTGACTCTGCCATTGGGATTGCTCCAGCTAAGAGAAGATTATTTGAATAATAGCATAAATTCCATTTCAACATTTAAAATAAAACTGGAGTGGGAAGTACAAATTGTGCTGTTTTCTTGAAGAGAGAATAAACACCTTTTTAAGATCTTATAATTTAATTATAAATAAAAACTCAAGTGATCTTGGCTCACTGTCAACAAAAATTTAGCTTTTAAAAAAGAGATCTTCCCTGCACCATGAATTCTAAATCCATTTGGGCTTTTTTTTTTTTTTTTTTTTGAGATAGAGTCTTACTGTGTCACTCATGGTAGAGTGCCATGGCATCTTAGCTCACAGCAACTTCAAACTCTTGGGCTCAAGTGATCCTCTTGCCTCAGCCTCCTGAGTAGCTGGTACTACAGGTCTGCACCACCATGCCAGCCTACTTTTTCTATTTTTTAGTGGAGACAGGATCTTGCTTTGCTTAGGCTAGTCTGGAACTCCTGAGTTCAAGCAATCCACCTGTCTCAGCCTCCCAGAGTGCTAGGATTACAAGCATGAACCACTGCACTCACCCTTCCTTGGGCTTTTAATTTTAACCCTTGAAGGAAATTGAACTCAAATAGTAGGACCATTTCTTCTTCAGGAAGCCTGGGGATTATTATAAAAAAAGCAACCTTGTAGTAGCTATGAATCTATGCAGGAGAGAAGCTGATGGGAGGAACAATGCCGCCGTAAGGATCATTTATGTTGACATGTGACTCTTGGTCTCATATCTTAGAAACCCTTTAGAATATTAACAATTTACTTCATAAGATTCACACATATAAGAACAAGTCATCGTTTATTTGAAATTTATTTAGAAAATTTAAGAGAACGAGAACTGTGAATTCCAGGATATTCTTTGCACATGAGACTGTGACTTGGTTCATCAAAGCATTGATTGGACTCTCTGGTATTCAGAAAAGCAGAGGCCTAGAAGACACTTCCTACTGTGATCCTTGTCTCTAAGTATTTTATTATATGCTTGAGGGAAGAGAAGCTGGCATTTGTCCAAGGCCAGACAATAGCAACAGACCAGATGGAGGCTTCCTGTATTTACTGGCAATGGGTCACTTGAAAAGAGGCCCCAGCAGGGTATGAAGACTTCCAATTATGTGTTGGCTCAAGTGGACATACTGGCATTAATATTAAAAAAGGAAAAACAGAGCTAAGACTTGTGTGTATGCCATTAAAGGAAAAAGAAAAAAAACCATTTGTTTTTGCAAGCCACAGGAGAAAATAACCGGGAAATCACAAAAAGTCTTATCTTATTGCATATTTACCAGGACAGATATATCAAAATGAAATATTAAAAGTCATGAATGTTTCTTTCAAAATCGTTGTTATTCTGTATTAAAATTCATTGTGAAGCTGTAAGACTGGTGTATAAACGAAGTGTTAGAAGGCACTTGTTTTTCTGTGGGCCATTTGTGGAGTATCAGAAGGACATTTCCTGTTTCCAGATTTCTTGCTCACTTGTGTCTTTGACGCCTGAGATTTTTGCCTTTTGGATTATGACCATGGCGGGCAGCTGGAGGGGTGTCTGTTGTACCGTGGTTTATCAGCTTCAATTACTTATTAGTGCTTCGCCAGAGAGAGGGGCAATGGCACATGCAGTGGGGAGGTTTTGATGAAAGCAACAAGGAAGATCAGCAGAGAAGAGAGCTCTGTGTGTGTCGTGGGGAGGATAAAGCAGAAGTAAAACTGTTTTTTTTTTTTTTAAATGAGAAGACTCACAGAAAGGATAATAGAAGCTGCTGATAATAATACTGTCTAGCCTGCTATTTTTTCTAGGATGTGCTCTGATGGCTTTAATGTATCTTTTCTTTTTAAAACAATAACACATTTATAACATTTACATAGGGTTCTACAGGTTAAGAGAATGAGAGCTGTGAATTCCAGGATATTCTTTGCACAAGAGTGTGTGTGGTTCTACAGGCACAGCCATGCCATGGTCTCATCTGAGCTACTCGGTAGGTTAGCCAGAATGGGGACTAGTAGCTCCAAAGGCACAAACTCACAGAACTAGTGAGTGGGAAAGCTGAGACGGAAACTCCCAAATTCTGATTTTGAAAGCTGCTCTTTCCTCAGTAGTGCATAAGGAAAGCAGAGAGATTTTATGCTTTGGAGTCAAATGACTGAGGATTGAACTCACCACTTTTCTTGCCAATTGTGTGACTTTGGTCATGCTACTAACTGCTCTGAATCTCAGTTTCTTCATCTCTGAAAAAAGAGGAATAAGCCTACCTTGCAGAATAGTTGTGGAAATTCCATTAGGTGAAATAGACAAGACAACCCATTTAATGCCTGGCACAGGGTTGGTGCTCAATATGTGGAGGGATAACTACTGTCCCTGCTTCGTAGAGTTTTCCTGCACTTAAAGGTGAAATGATGAATCAGGGAAAGTTTCTAGTTTATTAAACGACACCAGTATCCTTGGTTTCCTTTAATTCCTGCAACTATCTCCTGTGAGAGTGTGTAGGTGTGTGTGTGCATCTGTTAATGTATCTGTGTATGTGCACACTTGTGTGTGTGTTGTGGGGTACACCTACCTGCATGTATGCATGTAGCCACATGCGCGTCTTAGGGAACAGCAGCAATTCTCTATGTCCCCAGGCTTTGTGGAACCAGACACAGCAATCAGACAGGGAGCATATGTCTACTGCAGATAAATGGAAACTGGATCATCAGCAGAAAGCTAATTCAACCCACTGGGTTCTACCTCCGTGACATAGCTGAGTTTTTTTTTTTTTTTTTTTTTAATTAAGTCATTTGTACATAGCATAGCTCAGTTCTAAAGGTGCAAAATTTATTCTGAAAATAACAGGAAGATAGCTGGAATTCCTATCTTGATGACCTGGAAATTTGGGGGGCAATTGCCTTTAGTAGACACAGCTGTGAACCCATATAAAATTGCATTCAATTTTTAGTTTACTTTATTTACAGTTATTCTTCTTTAAAATCTTTTAGAATCACCTTGACTAAAATAAGTACATAAAATAATCTTCAATGTATTTGTTACATATGGTAAAAAATAATTTAATGCTTTATAAATAAGTTTCACAGATGCACAAATAGGAGAAGCACCCTTTGCTAAAAACTGTATAGTAACTTAGTTCAACGGAGCTATGGTAGCACTTTAAAAAATGACCATGAGATGGCGCCTTAGCCAAGTAAATGAAGTATGCGTTTAAGCAGTTTTCTCTAATTACAATATTTAATTAAATTAAGTATGGAAGAATCTATCCTTCAACTTAAAGTAGAGTAAGGTTTGTTACTCTATTTTAGTAGTATTGACTAGGAGTGAATCCTTTAATCACAGATCCATAAATCATGTGGGGACTGTGTTTCACTGGAGTAAGAAGTTCACTTAAAGCTGTCGTAGTCAGTCTGAAAATCCCCAGACTAAACAAAGCACCCAAAAGTACCATTTTATTTATGATCCATAAACTGTACATACGGACTATTGTTTTCACCACCCTTATAGAATTATGTTAAAGTTTTTCCACAAAGTTAAATCAACTTCCAGTTTATTTAAAGAGCTGATATTTTTGTTACACTTTAATCTGCTTTGACAGCAATGGAAGGTCAAGAATATCAGAACATGAATTCACATTTAAATCAACATGATACAAACATGCACACATGTATATACGACTGTTTTCATTGATTTTCCTCCATATAAATATATAAATATTGAATAAAGTGCATGGGAACATGTCTGTACATATATACAGATACATGTTTGTCTATACAGTATACATTTGAATATGTACTTAAGGAAGAAAAAGCACATACACATTTGTAATATATATGTAGTCAAAAGACTTCTGCCAGGCTGTATTAATGTCCCTTTTGAACATGATTGAATATATGGGGATGGAATCTGTCATCTTTTTCCTAATATGCGATGAAATGTATGCAGTTATTAACTAAGGCAAAATACATTAGAGCAGAGGCTTTTTGACAGTTATATTTTCATCAGTTAGTGTGGTATAATCATTAAAGAGTAGTTGAGTTCAAATACAGCCTTGGTACTTGTGGCACATTATAAATTCTAGCTTTGAAATGGTGAGCCATCTTTCACTATAAGGACATAATTAGAATTTTATGCATTTCCAAACGCATTTCCAAATTACACAATGGCACTTCTCACATTCTTTAGTTTTCAAATCTGTAGTTTCTTCCAAAAACGAAGGGCAAAACTATTTCTCATTTAATAGAAATGCGACAGCATTGTAATCATACATTTACCATCTACTTTAATAACAATGTGCAATTTAACCTTGAGTATTATAGTACCAAGGTGGGTTAACTACTGCTAATCTCTTTCTATCTTTAGCAGCTGTGTTTATAAAATATTATCTACATTTTTTAAATTAGGGAGTCCAGTGTTACTGAGTAGTACTAAAATAAATGAGTTTTTAGAGAAATGGAACAAAACATTTGTTCAGAACTTTGATAGTTATAAATTGGGTCCAGACTGAGGTGCACATGTCTAAATTAATTGCAATATTTGGCCTCAACTAATTTTCTCCCCTCTTCTGTTTGATTGGCATTCATTGCTAACTGATCAGGAAGACTTCCTCAGAGTTGAAACAAACTTGTTTCTGAACCAGTAAAAAGGAAATAAATTGAACAGTTTCTCAAAAACAGTTTCTCTGTTTCTATTTTTTGACAGGGACCTTTTCTGTTGGGTCATTTTCTTCAGGAGCAAGGATCTTGTTTTACATATTTTTATATCCCTCATATCTAGAAAATTGCTTCACACATAAGTGTACACTCAATAGATGATTGTAGAATCAAACTGAACAATTTTAATAAATAATATGGGTTGATTAATCTGAAAGCATCAATTTACATGATAAGTGTCAACAGGAAAGCTACATGCTTTTTCCAGAGATGTTCTATGACTCTATTACTGTCAATAGCCAGAAACCTGAGTTCACCCTCAATCCTGACACAGCTACGTCAACATATAGCTCAAGGGAGCGCATGCACAATGCAGTCACTTCACAGCAAGTTACCAAATACCCTTGTGCTGCTCTTTTAGAGAAGCAATTTCTAGAAATGTATTTGGTATTGTTAAATTGTCCTTTTGAGAGTTTACTTACAAGAACAAAATATTAAACAAGAACACATTAGAAGTTCAGAGTAAAGCACAAGAAGTAGAAGAGAAAGCAGCGAAAGTTATTCAGTAACATTTAAAATAGTCTTCACTTCTGAGAAATAACTTGAAATTCAGCAAAGGTCAGCCACCTGGTGAATATTTTAAAATGACATCTATGGAAAAGCAGCAATGGAAAATAGTGTCAAGTATTTCATTTAATTATTTTAGCAATATAGATTTCATAGCACTGTCCTTAGTGTCTTTTTTTTTTTCTTTCAAAATATATGTCATGGTAGGTTTTAAAGAGAATTCTTTATTTTAGAGCTCATTATAGTCAACAAATTTTTCACGATTTATAGCCATTTTTATTTACAGCAATAGGTGATCAATTCAATCCTATGCCATCCATTAGCAACACAGTAGCAAGTTTTCCATTTGAAAATAGAAATTAATTTAGATTTATTTAGGGCCTCATTATTAGACAATAAAAGCTAATCATTTTGAAGACATATCATGTACAATGTTAAAAATAGGTATCATAAAGCTCACAGCTGAAATGCTGTCAGAACATTTTCCAAGTGCACATTTTGTGGCATTTAACCCTGCTTTTCATTGACAGAATAAAATGAGGCATGTAAGATATTATTGTTGGTTCCACTCGACCGGCCAAATTTTTTCCAGTCCCCTTACTTTATTTTCATTTTCCTGGAGAGGTGAAAACTCGTTCTGCCCGCCCTCCACGGTTGCCATGGCAACCAGCCTGTCACACGCAGCTCACCATTTCATTGGCTGTGTTGCTGTCGTCCGCGGAGGCATCTTCTGACCGCAGCTTTCCTAGAGCGACCATGGAGCAGTCATTACCTGTTGTCTTGGCATCATTCTTCGAATTCTTTTTCTGCCCCCTTTGGAGTTGACTGGACTTGTAGGCCAAAGTCGGTATAGTGTTCACTAAAATGAGCTGCAGCGGCTTTTTGTTTTCCTTGTACTGACACTGAATGTACCGTGAGAAGGCCGACCTGTAGGTCTTATTGAACAGCGTGTAGACGAGCGGGTTGACGGCCGAGGACAGGTAGCCGATCCACACGAACACGTTGAGCAAGGCTCCGATGACGTCCTCGTTGCAGGACTCCTTGCAGATGACCGCCATGATGTTGGTGATGAAGAAGGGACACCACATCACCACGAACAGGAAGAAGACGATGCCCAGCACCTTGCACGCTTTCTGCTCGTTGCTGATGGACTGCATAGTCCTCCTGCCAGCGTAGGCCCCGGGCTCCCTGTGGAGCGACCTCTGGAAGAGCTTCTCCGAAGACAGGGAGCTCTGCGGGAGGAAGCTGAACGAAGCCAGTTTGGTTTGTGTGCCAAGATCACTCACACACAAAGTGGCTTCTTTCTGCAGTGACTTGATAGTTAGAAAGTAGGTGATCACCATGATGGTTAAGGGAATGAAAAATGACACGAAAGAGCCGATCAGGACGAAGTTATCATCGGCAAGTAAGCAGCTCCCCTCTTTAAAGACCTTGGAATCATCCTGCAGCCCAAACACCGGTATTGGCATGGATATACCTGGAGGTGCGTAGAGAAGGACACGTGATGATTAACGGATTGAGGGCACGGAGGCGAGAATATAATGGTGGCTGTTCAAACAATTTTATGTCAACATTGTTTAAAAGCTGGTGTACTTTTATTGAGAATTTATAATTCCTTTGGACTTATCTGTTTTATAAGCATATGTTATATAGTTCCCTATACATTACAATGCCCCATATAATCTTTTACTTACAAAGAACTATAGTAAATCTAGCTTTAATTTCATGTCATATTTTTCTGATTATAAAATTATATTTATTAATTGAAGAAAATAGACACAGATGCAAAGAAACAATAGCAGAAATTACCAGTAATGCCACCATCCAGAGATAAGCACAATTATTAGCTCAAAGCTATTCATTTTGAAAACATAAACACACACATACACACACACCATGTGCATATATTTTAAAATAACTGGGGTTCTATTTCATATTCTTTCACCTAGCTTCACAGGTCACTACAAAAGTTTTGAGATGCACAAGAATCAAGAAATGTAAAATCTGCAAGAATGAAAACAAACAAAGCCCTCCCTGTAACACTGATAAGCCAAAAAAGTTGAAACTTGCATGGGCAATTCGGAAAGGATGCTGTCAACTGTTTCTTGGAAGTGAAGTAATGCACCATGACACAATCTGTTTCAAAACTTTGGTAGTCATGATCTATGTGTATATGACTTAATAAAAAAAAATACTTTGGTAGTGACCCACATATCTCATAGCATGGTTTACATGTGTGTATATAAAAATAACTTTATAAAACTATAAACATAGTATGTGTGCTCTAGAAAATTGAGAAAATACAAAAATGTAACAATTTAAAAAAGAAAAATCACACATATTCTCACCAGCCAGTAGCAACCATAATTTATATTGGTATAGTTTCTTCTTCCATTTACATGTTCATATAAAAAATTATATATATATATGTATGTGGGGTGACAGAGCTTCCCTACCTGAAGCACATGAAGTGAACCTGGTAAGGGTTAATTGGCTTTTGCTAACACAGAAGCAGCTTTTGCAAACAGCAAAAAGTCTGGACAGAGGGCTGGGCTCCCCTGAGCATACACAGGGAGTGTTTCCATGGAAGTAAAAAATTTCAGGAACAGTGGCTCT